>JAJMJA010000026.1:0-210116 GCA_030568835.1 Kodamaea hsintzibuensis (nom. inval.)
AAGAAGCTGCGGATGAGCTTGAAGCATGTGGGAACAACGAAGTAGTTGTGTAAAGAGATCCAGCAGAGTCGGTGGTAATGTCAACGATTCCAGATTCGGTGTCAACAGATCCATCAGTGTTAGTGGTGGTGTAAGTTGTAGTATACTCAGTCAAGGTTGGACCAACAGATGAAGAAGCTGCGGATGAGCTTGAAGCATGTGGGAACAACGAAGTGGTAGTGTAAAGAGAACCAGCAGAATCAGTGGTGATATCAACTATACCAGACTCAGTGTCAACAGATCCATCGGTGTTTGTTGTTGTGTAAGTGGTAGTGTACTCAGTCAAAGTGAGAGTTGAAGATGCAGGATCAGAACTAGATGAATCACTTGAACTCGAGGGAGTTGCAGATGGAGTAACTGATGATGATGTAGCTATAGTATCTGTAGGAGCACGTGGTGGAGGGCTACACTTTTGACAGACACTAGGTACCGAGTTTGGTACAGGGCCGGAGTATTGAACACCACCTCTAGTGACAGTTCCCATACTTCCACCATAGTCAGCAGTAACAAGCAGGAATAATGCTGGGTCATAACCAGTACCAATATTAACGTTGATGACATTGGAACCACGGGTAAGTGTTAAGATACCAGTTGCTACACTATAAGCAAAGTAAGGACTGGAAAGTGGAGAGCTGCAACCAATAGTGTTTCCGTTACCGAAACCAGCTACTGTATAAACTTGAGCAAGGCCTCCAGTTGAAATACCAATTGTAGAATCGGGGTTAGACAAGTAAAAGGTTTGAGAAGATGAGATAGCGTATTGTGGGTTTTGAAGATATACATCAGATTGCCCATCGATAGTGATACAACCAGTACCTGTGATAGCACTCTGTTGTTGGTATGCATGGTTATAGAAACAGATGTTACCATTGTTGGTGATTGACTTACCACCTGACCCAAGTAAGGTGTAACCTGGGTATCTTTTGGCAACGTAGTATGTTATACTTCCTTCATTGTCAAAAGTCTGTGGTCTGAGGTGCATCGTGGATCCTCCAGCAGCGGGAAGTCCTTCATAAGCAAAGAAGATCTCACCGTTGTTCACAAAGTTATTTGAGTGCCAGTCGTAAGTAGGAGCACTTTTACCCTGGATTTGGTTAACAACAATAAGACCGTTATTCAAAGCATCAGAAGAAGTACTCAGGGTATCAACGGTAATTCCGGATTGAAGAGTGGACTCAATGTAAAGAGCAGCATTACTTTGAACAGTGAGAGCCTTATTGAAAACAACACCAGTCTCATTGAGGATCGACCAGTAAGCGCCTGAGAGAATAGTGGTGTCTCCATTAGGGTTGTTGTAAGGGCCAACATTGACAGTATTAGTACTTATCACTATAGCCTGAGCCATACCGGCCATATAGGCAACTAGATAAGGTCTTGACCAGAACATCGCTTACTTTCCATATAAAACATTGAGGGATTAGCAGTTTATATAGGCATTTCGAAGATGATTCCATAATGATGGGCCACAGCTACTATTCCTTGCTCACCTAACTGCCCTATACTTCACCTCTTTTTTTGGATGCAAAATTTCAATAAAATATCCTAGGAAATAAATGAAAACTACTAAAATACTAACTGTTTTGACTCAACTGCGCATGAACGCCTCGCTTATTTCTAGTAGTTTTAATTAAGAACAGATAATACAAGTCTTGTATTCAGATGGAAATGCTATTATTGTAATTGAAATAATTCTTAATCCAGTAAATTTCTTTCAAAGTTCTCGTTAATGTCTCTTGTTCTCGTTAATGCCTCTTGTTCAAGTTGTTCACTAACAACTTCTCTGGTTCTCAAGATTAGTATTTAAGTTCTATGTTCACTGCTTGCAATTCTTTTGAATGATTGTTAGAGTATTTTTTTGCTGAAGTCTTCCATGTTCTGCAAGAGAGTAACTTCAAATTCAGAGATCTAAGGAAGAATAAAGCTTGTTTTTACATATGTTTCCCAATGCCTCTAATTTCCATAATCACAAAACTATGGGATTTTTCAAGTCACCAGGTTTCGATGCATTTTAATAAATACTTCAAACACACTTTTATGAATTACTTATCCTGAACATTGCTGATGACCCTCCTAGACAACAAGTTACAAGCTTCTCGCGTAGTATTCATATTTACTATAGAGTCTTGTTAGTTCCCGATTTCTTAGCTTTAAGGCAGCTGATCCTTCGATTTGCAACCAAAAGCTGGAGAACAAAGTTGGAACTTGCAAAAGCAATGTTGATCGCTTCTATCAACCTAAAAATTAATCCTGGTTAAATTACAAATTCGGATATACCCATATTCTATCGCCCATCGCCATTTTTAAATGCTTTTTCAAATAAGAAGAATATCCGAATAAGTTTCACAGTTGGTTGATTGTGTGCTCCAAGCCATGTTCAAGCTAGACTACTTTATGCTTTTTTATTAGAACCTTTCTCTCTGCAGAAAGAGTTCAATAGTTCAAGAATTGGTTACTCCACACCTTACACTTTATTTGGTATCGCCATTATTAGGGGCACAAGTTC
This sequence comes from Kodamaea hsintzibuensis (nom. inval.), assembly GCA_030568835.1. Taxonomy (NCBI): domain Eukaryota; kingdom Fungi; phylum Ascomycota; class Pichiomycetes; order Serinales; family Debaryomycetaceae; genus Kodamaea; species Kodamaea hsintzibuensis (nom. inval.). Next base: position 2,543 of record JAJMJA010000026.1, read on the forward strand.
TCTTTCTTCTTACTGAAGACGCAAGGCCATCACTCTATACTCTTTTTCAAAAGCACTCTTGAAGCGTATGTTCCTCAAAGAAGATAAACTGTGACCCGATTGGTCGCATATTTTATCCCTGGACACAACTCAAACACAGGTAATCTGATGCTTTCTATTCTTTATGGCTATTTCATCTAAAGCGCGTCTTTGGATATCATTCTATTATTTTATAGCACCGTATTCGCTAGTCCCCTGGTTCGATTTTTAAGGTTTGGCGAAAGTATAAACCGGGGGTGTAACAAATGTTTAATAGAAATTATAAACGAGACAAAATATTTCCTCGAGGATTTACGTCAATCGCCTGTCTTTTTTGAGTTTTAGTCAAACCTTGACTCTTGATTGCTCTATTTTCTCTAAAACACAGCACCTGCGGTTCCCGTATTCTTCAGAAAGTTCCACAGAAGAAGTTCTACAGGTATTATTGATGGATGGATTATTGTAAGAGCCTCTTTGAAGATTAATAAAGAACTGGGTGTGTGATTAGAAGGATAGTATCTACAAAGTCTGTAGTTATATCCAATAAGAGAACAAGATAGCAGCCGTCCGAGTAACGGAGCTCTTAAACATCATAGATAAGAAAAAGAGTTCCAAAATCTCCTCAATAGCTACACCTCAGCTTAAGCCTCTATCGCTTAAAACATCAGATCAATTTTGGAGGCTTAGTCCTTTGACAGCAATGTTATTGTAACCGAAAGAGCTGTGAGGTACTAGAATGAACTACTATTGAAGATTCGAAGTCAAGAGCTGAGACTTCTGGTCAACTGGCTAAATACAAGGTTGGAAATTATAATGTCAGTGTACGATACAATTATTAAGCAACTGCACATGCTGACACTACAGCTGATTACAATGACTATGTGATATGTATTTATTGTACGTAGGCATAACAACACTCTACTCCCTAATGGATTTTAAGAAAGGGAGAGTGAGTCCCTGGTATAATAAGGAAGGTTGAAAGTAGATCACTGAACAAACCATCTAAATCATGGCTAGAGCTAGAATTATTCTGTATGACACAGAACATAGTCGACATATAAGTGGGAAATGCAAATATACTAAAAGGTTACCTATCCCAGAGTATTCGGTTTATTGAACGTATTTGAAGTACTAAATCCAAGCCCTATTGAAGGAGGTAACCCTGGCAAAATAAAACAGCTGCTTCACTGAGTAGTACAGAGTCATGGATTCAAAGTTGCTGTTTTCTCTCTGTATACGACTGTTTCAGCTTTAGTTAGGTGCTCTAGTAGAATGAACTGAACGAAGCAGCACAACAGAAAGATTATTGCTGTCGCTTCCTTCAAGGGCTGAACCAAAAGGCTGGTGGATAGTTCCAACAAGATATTACAACACCTTCTTTGATTTCGGCGAGTTCTCTGTCTTTTTAGTTAACTAGCATATTTTACCATTCAGTTTGCTAGCGATTTTTATTCCCTAGCCGGAGAAGTAGTAATCAGTAACCAACTTGTTCAGCATTAAACAACTTGATTCAGCATTAAACAACCACTTCAGCAATTTCTCTCTGTTGTCATGACTGTTTCTTGATTTCAGTGTAAGCATTTACTGATATTTTTATCAAAAGACTTCCAAGCAGTATTCAGAGATAACTCCTCGTATGAACAGCCATTCGTCATCTTGTATTCAAACTATTAAGCAGTAAGATTATTCCTTATAGTGTATAATCTTTCTCCTCAGTATCTTTTAAATAGCCAGTATCTTCATCCTACTGAACTAAATAATCTTTTTAATTATATAGCGATACTAAATTTCACTGAAGAAGAAACAGTTTCTACCAGACGCTTGTGTGAATGGTATTCAGTAGTTGGATGATCAACCCACCAACATGTTCATATTAGAAGTTGAGAAAATTGTTGATAGTAGAATCTAACTTTGAATAGCAGCCAGATTCTGTGTTGGCTGGGTTCAGCCGGATCCTGAAGAATTTCAGGACTAATGATGAGTTGATCATCTTGAATGACAAATTACATCGTGGCAGGGAGCCAAGAAAAGATATGCGAACTGCGTAACGAATATTTAATAGATTTCTGTTGCAGTTAAAAAATTTTCCAATACGGCGGGGTTTAGATTGTAGGGCCACTTTAGCGTGTAAATCGAACTAAAACCAAACACTTTTTTAAAATTCAGGGACTGTTCTAAAAAATGTGTTATGAGACCACACGCAGTTCGTACTTTTGAGGCAGGCAAGGGCACTCAATTTGGCTGCAAACTATTTTTGTGATGTAAATTATGCATTTTTCGATGAGTTTTGTTATTACAAAACCATTCTTCTGATAATAGAAATAAAAAAGATTCATCTATAATTGCCACATTTTGCTTTTTCGATTGTCCATCTTCTATTTTCTTATGTAGTATCAGCGTGCGATACAGGCGATGGCCAGATAAAAGTATTCTGTGTGCTATTTCAACTACTCGAAGGTGACAAAGTCATAGCCAAAATTAGTTGGACAATGATCGGAGAATAGATAGATTGTTGTGCCTCGTTAACGGAATGTGTTATCCTGAAGCCAAAACCTAAATCATGCTTGCGTTTTAATGATTTTGCAACTCAAACTCTAATTCCATTGTACTTCATATGAAGTATGACCAAAGTTCAATGAAAGGAGCCCTTCCAAATAAATTATAGGTTATGAATAGTATAGATAATTACAGAGTACTTTGCATCCCATAAATGAAAACTCTAGTGAATTCCAATCTCTGAAATCTGATGTTTTTGTTCCTACTAAATGCGCTTGAGAATCTTAAATTGATGCAACTACTATTTAAAGAGGTAGGCTTATTGACTTGAAGTAATTATACGATCCAAAAGAAAATGTAATGAATTGATTCGAAAGTGGGCTTTGAATCGTAATTCATTGTTATGCACAACTTGAGTCTAAATTCCTCTTTGCAACACCGTTTTTAAACAGGCTCTCGTACATAATTGGGGACGTTTAATTGCAGCATTGTGTTTACGGCATTTTTTACGCAAGATCAGAAGGCGGAAAATTCCCCATCGAGAAGTCGGAACAATCGTAGCTTAAAAGAAGAAGATCAGTGCCAAGTGATGAATTATCTGGCAAATGACACTATTTTAGTGTAGGATTAGGACTTGGGTAACATTAATTTTAAAACCCTTGCGAAAAATCTGCTCACTTTGAGAAATTCTGTACGTTGGTATCAAGAATACGCACTCTGGGCAGTCTGAATTACTGGCATCAACTGGATGGAATTCCGTGCGTTGGAGAAGGTCAATTTGGGTCTGGAAGTGGGACACTGCCTTGATGTCTCGAATATTCCACTCACCTTTAGAGCAGAAGAAGAGGTCTAATTATAGTGGAATCACAAATGATTTCCTTTACTAGCAAATATGACCATAGTTTAGCTTTAGAATTGAGAAGTTAGGCCATGAAGTTAGTAAATAGCATTCTCGTCAATTTAGTCCTTATTTGTAACCTTATATAACACAATGTTCAAAAATAAACCAAAAGGCATCCTTTCGGCTCCTCGGAATCCTCATCTTTCAAATTAAAGACTACGAATGCATTGACGTATGATCGTTCGTAAATAATACTTCGGTTTGAAGTCGCCTTGCATATCAATTGCTAATTTTCCAAGGGTGTTTAATGTATTTTTTGTTAAAACAATTGCTTGAGGCGGAATTCGTAATATCTCTAGTTCACGCTTAAACAATACCTTTGGGTGAACTGCATAACATCCAATAGCACAATTGAGCAAGACGCAATGAAATATGGGTTGTTCAATCCACTCCTATAATGCTTGAACGGAAATCCCCACCCCTTGGAATAATGAAACGCTTATTTTTATTTTAGATGTAGTTCCCCTGTAATCTAAATGAAGGGTAAACTGAGTAATAAAAATCTCCTAAAAGGAATTATGGTGAGTTTTTAAAATAATCGTTGAAACTTACGTCCCCTTATTTTAGCACATGCTTTAACGAGAATCAAAATGGTTATACTTTCCTCTTCAGGCTCTTTGATTGTGTCTACTTTCATCCTGTAAGTCTGCTGTGAATTTTGGGATGTGTACTATGATTTTAACAGACCTCAAAACACAAACAAAGTTTCCAGAATACTGCTTTTGTAATGCTGAAGGCGCGCACCCACGCTAGGCGTAGAACTTAGTTATATCAAGCATTTCAAAATATTTATGAGGGTTCCTTCATAATAATTTGGTGCTAGTGTCATATAGTTTCATGGATAAGTGAGTATAGAGAAAGACAAATTCTTGGCTCCAGTAGGAAGAACGTTTATCCAGAATCCCAGGGTGTTCCTCTATTGGCATATTCAAAATTTGTCAAGATCCCATGATCCCATGATGGAAAGGTCTACCGCTATTTCATAGTAAAACTTTTAACCAGAACTTAGTACGCTGGTTTCTAGAATGCACTTACAAACAAAGACTGCGTTTACCCGAAACTCGCCTAGTGCAAAATTTTACTGAACTATCTCCATACCCGGTACAAGAAGTGATCACGTAGTTAATACCTTCGACTGCAAGAAGTTCATTTGGGGGGGTTGAATCAACAAATCCAGTGTATAATACGATTGTATTCTCAACTAAAGAACTCTGGCTTCCCTTTCTCAAGTCATTTGTTGTTTTTGATTGAAGTCTTGTTACAATCTTAACAGGAACTTCTTGACTTGTTTTGGTTATAAGGGCCAAGCTCGAGACATTTTAGATACACCGTCCACTAGATTGAATATTGTTCACTTTTATAGTCAACGAAGAAATGAGTGTACGTTGTTGTCTTCAAATGAGTGTTTCAGTTCACAAGCTATCACAGTATTTAACTTAGAATATTGTTAGTCTAAGAGTGCTTTGCAAAGTAAGAGAACATTCCTTGGAGCATGACTAAACCTGATCTAGGTAGCTTACTATTGAAGTTCTTAAGAATGTTTCACTTGTCGATCTTTGGTTTTCACGAATGGATCATTCGAGGTATTAACAGTGGTTGTTTTCAATCCAGATCTACCAGGGAAACACCATCTAAAATGTGAGATAGCTGCCATCTTCTATATGTGTAATGTGCTGATTAATTTCTTTGGTGTTATGGGTTATGGTGAAGCTGAATTTGTGCTTTCCATGATCAAAGTGATTGCCGTCATTGGTTTCCTCATTCTCGGTGTCTTGCCGGTGTGGGCAAGGTTGGTTACATTGATGGACGTTTCTGGCACAATCCAGGTGCTTTCAATCACGGCTTCAAGGGTGTGTGTTCGGTCTTTATCTCTGCCGCCTATTCCTTTGGTGGTATTGAATTGGTTGCCTTGGCAGCAGCGAAACCCAGAACCCAAGAAAGTCTGTACCAAAGGCTACCAAGAAAGTGTTCTGGAGAGTTACCATACTTTACGTCTTGATCGCCATTATCATTGAGGTTCGCTGTTAATTGGTTTTGGCTTTGAGCAACTCACGATAGTTTGGGGCCTTCACCAAGAGATGAATCAATCTTTAACTGTTAGTGATCGAACAATTGCTGAAATTAGAACTACGAAAGAGTAGTTTGTTCAGGGTCCATTCTTTCCTATGCGGTTATACCACAACGGACCAACAAATTGAAAGCTCTATAATAGGCTCTGTGAGGAAAATCAGCAAAACCAAAACCAAAAGGGAACCTTAAACTGAAAGTAGTCAAATTCAATAGACTCCAGGGAACAATAGTTGAATGATTCAGCTAATTGTGAATTCAACATTTTACTTGACCATTGCCAACGATAGTTTACTAAGCCTAATCACGTATAACTTGTCGTTTTGTTAGGCGAGAATTATGGAATAATTCTTGAAGGTCCCCCGAATATTCATATCAGATCTTGTCTTATCAGCTATTAACCATGGCAGGATCAAGTTCACTTCAGTCTAGTGAAGTCTAAACCTGTTTTGAAGTGGCAGGTTCACTGGTACTCAAAATATTCATACCCCAATAGAGTAGTATTTGACGGAAGGGAGACAAGTATATTTGTCCATTGGTAAATAACCATTGACATCATGATAAGACTTTGCGAGCGATTCCACCAGTTACATGAACACGATGAAAGGTCGAACAATAGATCAGCGATGAAGCTCGATCTACCATCTAGTACAATTCTTCATTAGGTATTAAGATCACTGACTAAAGCGTGTTCTTTTATTCTTTTCAGATTAAATTCAAGAACAACATTGGCGGTCTACGTGCAAGAACCAATAAGTACGGCTATAGGAGGATTGAGTTCGATCCTCAGAATTGCAGTTATTACACTCATGATTAGGATGGGACAATGCTAGTGTTTAAAATGGTGTTTATTTGGAATTTAAACGTGTTTCATTGCTACCTTATGTCCTAGTCAGTTTTCTACTGAACAACTAAAAGTGGAAGAACAAGAATATGCTCCACACGTGAAACCTAAGTTGCATTCGCCTATGCAAACCCACAGAAGTTACTGATGACTGTTTGGAGCTTCTGAAAACTGTACGGTTAATAGATACTAGTATAATTAGTACTAGTAGGAATTGAGCCAGTTATGTTCACTGATTCTCCATAGATAAATCTGGTGTTTGAATGGCTATGGAAAATATAGAAAGGGACATACATCAATACTTCAATAGGGATCTACGATAGTGTTGTCTACACAAGTGGTAGCTTCCTTTGAGACTAAAAACTCAATTGAAGTATACTAGCTTCTCATAATATGGAAATTGCTGAATCAAATGGACTTAAGGGTAATGAATGAACCACTTCAACAGTTTCATCTGGTGGTTACACTTAAAAAACTACTCTAAGTTTAGTGATGATGTTGTTTACTCAATCGTTGAACCTGTTCTTAATCCCCAGGAGGGAAGAGCCGAGACAATTCACTATAAGCAGAACGGTAAATGATCATTATCTAACATTAAGAGTTACATTCAAGCTAACTGGTCCTTCGTTCAATCTTAAAAGAGTAATCATCTCAGGAGCTGGAAAACTGTTCATAATTTTATCTAGACTCTGGATGCTGTAATTACAGAGTCTGTGCACATATAAGTTGAAGGCTACTAGATGTGGTATCTCGACAATGATGGTATCAACATTTATGGACCAACTGAAGCTTAGTTCACGCTTTGGTGACTGCACCTTCAGGAGAAGATTGAGTGGTGGCAGAAACTGTTAACGATGTCTAACGGCCCTAGAAGTGGTAGAAACCATTTTTTGAGCCGGGTACCTATTTCTGTGTTGGAGTAACAATCAACTCTTCAATTCAAGATAAAGACTCCATAGACTTATTAAAGCTGGTGAAATTGTATTGAATATGAAAAGTATTGCAAGACAGTTTGATGTGTGCTGCAGGCATGTTAACATGCAAGTTAATCAAAGCCGTATATTGACCTCAGAAGGTAAGAAGTATTTGTGTGCCATAACTTCAAAAGATACATCTCTCATGATAAGGTGTACAATTTCAAAGTGAATGTGTCGGGTCAATTGGGGTTTTCCAGAGGGAAACAATACAGCTTTATTACTGGATCTTCCATTATGATGAACACTTCTGTTTCATTCAATGTTAATTCTGTTTGTGTTTAAGACTTCAAGTTCAACTAGCATTCAAAAAACAAACGCTAACAACTGCCACTTTCAATCTCGATTAGATGATTGTACGTTCATAAAGTACATTACCCTAACTTATTGCATACTTTGACCGATTCTGCAATTAATCTAAGTGATCCATAGTCGTCAAGTGAGGGACCCAATTTGCAGTTAAAGCTAAACAACCTTTTGCATTGCGTTAGAAATGGACCAATATTCCTTGAACCTGTACATTATTTTCCTCCTGTTGTGCTGATGCTGGCCCAACCAACACGTTTACTAATCAAAAGGTATTTCTGGTTGTTTTCGAAGAGACATGCCCTTCACCGCAAAGTCTCCATAGTATAAACAATCAGTGAAAGAAACTTCAATTCAGTGTGGCATCAACTCAATTACAGGTACAACTCTACAAGAGATTTTCCTAAGGGGTTTCATAAATGCTATCACAGTCTATTTTACAATGTGAAAAATCCTATGAACCTCAACGTTGCCTCATCCGCCTTAAACATTGCAAAACACTCATAACTTAGAATCCAAGGGCTTATACTACCGGGATGATGCCACCCTCTTTCGATCGGATCCAATTGATGACCGTTTACTGTATGGAATATATAATAATCACCTCGAAACTAAGAACTTTTCAAGTGTGGCTAGAGGAGTATTAATTGAGCAATCATTCAAATATCCACAATAGTTCAAACTGTTGCTACAGAACCTTAGATGGTGTGACTTTGAAATGCACGTTCTTATTCAACATCGACCAACTCAACTCTAATCAAAGTACGCAATAGCTTACGCTCTGTTACCTCTATTGTTATGATCTTTCATTTGAAATTTCTACAAAGACTGTCGTTCTACTAGCAGTTACGTCAATGTCTGTTTCTAGACTTACTTCAAGCAAGTAGTCTATTCCACTTACCCCTTTTAAAATGTCAACGGTCTCGAGAAGTCTATTTAACTGGAAGCTCTTTATGTTTTCGAAATTGCCAGAATGTTGTATCCCTTGTTTTCTTGGAGTTTCTTGACCGCCTTCAACTTAAAGACGAATTTGGTTTTATCAAAGTTGAGGTGTAAACTTGAGAAGTACAATCTTGCCCTTTTCTACACTTCATTTTATTCAATTGTTTAAAGCAAGTTAGGGATGTCACCCTCACAAGTGTAAACTTCTCGATCTGAATTTAATCTCTACAAGATGAAAAGTTTGAGGTGACTTAATCTTCTTGATTGATCTTGAAGTATTTGATTTGAGCATCAAGAGTATTCTATTTTAATTCAACTGTTCCGAATGTTCTTGGCCTCCACTTCTCGTCATAACAATCCTTCCGATGTTAAAATAGGCGAGTTTTTAGAATTACTAAAGGATGAAACCCCAATCCTAGTATTTGACTACATTGGTGCAGAATAAATCCTTACCTCCAACCATTGTTATTGCTGAACATGGTGTGGTAAATCGTAAGGTAACAAGTTACAGATCACTTCCAACAACACTGCACTGATTTTCGTGATTTTGAGTATCACATCGACTTGAAATGAAGACTAGGGGAGATGACGTTGATGCTGTCAATAATTAAGATGCGGATGTGGTAGATGCTCATGCATCTTGATGTGTGATTACCTTTGAAACATCGTTTCGATGAGGGAAAGGTTTCATGTTTCGGATATATGTTATTTCTCCGGTAAGTCCCTATGGCTCACTAATGAGTAAACTTTGCGTTTCATGTGACAGTACAAACACGATTCACTTGAGAGAATCCACAGATCATGCCACTTTAACTTTACTAAACCATACGTGTTACAATTTACTCAATGAATTACTGTACAAGCTTTCAATTCTTAATTAAGAGGATAATTAAACTTAAAGCTTGTTGAGCTCAGTCATCAACACCTAAATTGGTTACTTGTATGCGCAACAGACCAATACGGGAGTTTGTGTATTTTCCTAAATTGGAATCCAACTTCATGTTGGGGAGATTAAGGAGATTCTCCAAATGCCGTTACTTGATGGGCAGCGAATTGTAATTAAAGATGATATATGCAAAGTCTATAAGGATGAAATAAACACAAAACTTATGTGGTTATTGTAAACCGTTAATTATCAAATTGAACTGGTATTGTGGATACTCATCATTAGATGTCATGGCAATAATGAAACGAATTAAACTATTTTAATGTACCTGTTGAAGTATGCTTTTCAGACGTTTACTTTCATAATGTACAAAACACATCGACAGAAGGAGAATAAACAAATGAATTGAGAGGTATCCTTAATCCCAAAAAGCCGCAAACGTGCACAAGATCACCCTGTTGAAGCCACAACCTTCTGTCTCGATTGATAATGTTTCAGCTTGTTTCAGCTTCTTTCGATTAAAGTTTCCACGCTTCAAGTTGAAGTTGAAGATCAAGTTCAAGTTCACGTTGATGGACAAGAAAAGATCTTCTCAGGGCGTCGAAAGGGATGTGCTTAAAGTAGAAAGTGTGGAAACCTTCAGGCACTTGTTCTCCCCCATTACAAACTAAACATCCAAAGAAGAAAAATAAACAATTAGAAGTTGCTCATGCTGTGAGGAGCCCACACAAGGAAGAAAATTGGCGTTAGTCGCGAATACTTTGTAGTGAGTCTGTAAGTCTCCCAAACTGTTATTGTAATTAAAATGAAAGCTCTTAAGTATAGTTGCATCGATCGTTTTTGAGAACGAATAGAAACTATGCATACACAAGTTAAATTTCATCGGATTCCAAGTCTTCGTCAGAAGTATACAGTTTAAACCTTGGAGGGATTGGTACATATGAAACAATGTAACTTTTCACTTTTACTTGGACTCCCTTAAGTTAAATTATATAAATAGAAAAACTACCCCAGAGTAGAACCTCACATATATTTTATGCAGGCGAACAATGGGAATAAAAAAGTGTGGGTGCCTGAATTCCCTGAAGAAGGCACTCTTTTGCTTAAATATGGTTCACAAACCAAATAAAACGTTACTTCTTTCGTATTCAACAGGGGACCTCGATTTTAATGCTTCGCCTGCAGCCTCCTTTGGGACAATTTTCTAGCACAAAACACACTAATTTGGAGTTGATTTGCAGCTAGGCGCGATTTATGTTCAATCCCAGAAACGTTGTTCAAGAGCCTTAGTTTCAAAGGTGGTGGGACCGATGTTTAAGGTTCAAATCTAGTCTTTTACCATTTGTATAAATATATCTGTTTCGCTCAGACCTGGTTCGTAGTAATTAATCAAGATCATTAGCTATGAAGTTACAACTCGCCATTGCTATTGCAAGTATTCTCGCAGCCAGTTCGGCTGCTCCAGTTATAAACGCCCGTGACGGAGTGGTAGCCGCAGGCGGTACCCCAGTAGTTGCTGTTAACGGTGCCGATGGAAGTAAGACTATATCAGCCAGTGTCACGGGAACTTCCGTCGCTGTAGGCGTTCAGGTTGGTCCAGGCTCTCCTGCCGTTCAACCTGTTGCTGCTGTCCAAAACCCTACTGTTGAGACAGGAATTGCTACAATCGCTACTGCTCCTGCCTCGCCAAATGGAAATGTTCAGGCTGGCGCTGTCTCCTCTAACGGTGGTACTGCTACAGGAAGTGGTACCTCCCTGAACGGCCCTTCTGTCCAGGCAGTTGCAGCACCTCACGAAAACAATGTATTTGTTGCCTCTTCCGGAGGTTCTCCAGTTGTTTCCTCTAGTGAAAACGACGGAACTGTATCTATTGCTGCTCAAAACTTTGGCCCTAACGCTTCGGCCTCTGCCAGTTCTAATGGTGCAAACGGTGCCAACGGCCAGGATGGTAAGGATGGTCAAGATGGCCAGGATGGTTCTCCAGGCGCTCCTGCTGCTGCTGCTCCTGCTGCTCCTGCTGCTGAAGTTGCCACCGACGGAGGAGACTCAGAAGTCGGTGCAACTTCTGGTTCTGCTGGCCAACCTGGCCAACCTGGCCAACCTGGCTCTGGTGGAGCTCCTGGTGCCGCTGGTGCTGCTGGAACTGCTGGTGCCGCTGGTGCTCCAGGTGTTGCTGGAACTGCTGGTGCAAGTGGATCTGGAACCGGATCTGGAACCGGATCTGGAACTGGATCTACATCTAGCGCCGGAACTGATGGTGCTGATGGTGCTGACGGTGCTGACGGTGCTGACGGTGAGGATGGAGCTGATGCTTCAGCATCAGCTGGTCCAAGCGAAGTAGGTACAGGATCTGGTTCTGACGCTGGAGCCACTAACTCCGGTCCTTCTGCTGGTGCCGATGGTGCTGATGGTGCTGATGGCGCTGATGGCGCTGATGGCGCTGATGGTGTAAGTGCTACTGCCGGTGCTGATGGTGCATCTGCAAGTGCTGATGGTGTATCTGCAAGTGCTGGTGGTAAAGGTGGTAAAGGTGGTGCTGGTGGTGCTGGAGGTAGATCCCCAAACCATGGACTCCGTCCTCCTCATTACAGACCTAGTCCTCCTATTGTTCCTCCAACTGCTTATGCTTCTTCTAGTCCTATTGGTTCTTCCGGCGGTAGCGGAGGCACCTACGCTTCGAGTGGTATCGACAAAAACGGTGGTACCTACGCTTCAAGTGGTGTCAACGGTGTCGTTGGTACATACGGTTCCAGCGGCCCTAACGGTGCCACCTCAGGCACAAACGCTGGCACTAACGCTTAAACAATTCGCTTCTAAATCGGTTCTTGCCAACATTCGTCACTACAAAAGTTATGGGAAGTTGTTCCCAATAACAAAGTACTACGCCTAGTAAGTCGCTTCATATTCCCCGTGTCTGCGCCGTTTCGATCCAATGTTATACTACTATTGTATCAAGGGCGCCAGGCCTCACTTAAAGGTATTAAAAATGGACTCTAATCTTATATCCTTCTCGAATAAATGCAAGTTTAACTCAACACTGAAAACGTGTTTGTAGAATGTGGTTGCAAGTATGCATTCTCGTCTAAACCAACTGTTGGGATCATCGCCTCTAACCATGAATATTTCCAAGTAAAAATATCATTGGGCGAAGGCGAAAGTTTAATCTCAACAATAGGAGCATGTTAAATGTGGTCCTTGAATTGGCTCTCACTCGAAATCGCTTCGAACCAGAATTGTAAAGAGGTAAGGTGATTACTGCAGTATTTGCACACTTAAATAGTTCGTATTCCACTGTGGTGGATGTAGAATTGTGTGGAGATATTGTTGTGGTTATTCACATGTTTTCGTAAATTGTAAACAAATTGGTCGAAATTTCAGAAAATAGTGAAAGTGAGTTACGAAATGAATGTTTAGGTTAAACTCATAGTAATGTACCGTACTGTAGGATCGGTTTATGGTGAGATTACGTAAAGTATTAGTGATTTAATTGGTAATCCTGACTTTTAATCGTTACTATGTTATTCGCTAATGAGCAGAGTAACGTTACTATTGATGGCAATTCCACTCTGATCGACTTTTATTGTACGTGTTGATGATAATGGTGATGATAATGGTGATGATAATGGTAATTGCATAGTCCAAGGGATGAATAAACTGAATAATTTCTCATCATTCAATTACCTACTACTTACTTCTGCACTAAAAGTTACACCTTTGTAGTTTTCTTGATATTAGATTCTTCAATCAACAATACGTTTCAACTTATGATGATAACGAATCAACGGCATTAATTGAAACTGTTTCAATTGTCATCTTTTTGCACGCATACACGATAAACCATCAGATTAACTGCCAGGACTTCTTTTCTACAAAATCAACAACCAACCTGACGCGTTAACATAAAATTCATCAATAAAATTAATTCAAAGGTTCCATCAAACTAGTTGCTGTTTTAGACCTACCTGCTGAAGGAGTGTAAGGATGAAATGTACCAAGTATCTAAAATACTAAACGAACCCCATGAAACCTATGTCAAAGTGGAATGAGTGCTCGTAACAGAACAGACACCCTACATCCCGTTCGTGCTTTAGACGTTTTTTTGAAGGTTTTCAACCTCAATGTTGAATCAAATTAATGGAGATAACCAATCTGCTACATAGATACTAGTCTGTATCAAACGTCAAACTCCCCACTACCACCCCGATATTGAATACAAACATCAAACTATAGTGGTGATGTCTTTTTCTTGTCTATGAAGTTACTGGAGCAATTTCTTGATGTGGTATCAAAGGGCTTGGCATCTTCACTAAGATTTAGTTGATTGATAACCACCAAAGTGACAATTTGCAATGTTGTCTAGGTTGGCAGTTCCTTATTTAAGAGATGTTGATTGCTGGTATTTGGTGAATCAGATCAATAAGTATGAAATATTTGGTGACATTGACTATATTGAGCCAAGTTGCTTGGGCTGTTTCCCAATCTGTTTCCATTCCTGAAATTGTTGGAAGGGATGAGCAATCAGTTACTGGTTGTCATTTCCATGGTGCTAGCCAACATTGTAAAAATTCAAAAGGTGAAGAGGGGATGATTATTCCTACACCATCCGATAGAGACTCGGCACCCACAAGTTACTCTTCGTGCCAAAATGATGGTGGTCTCACTATTTGCATGAATGGATCGAACAAGGTCCAATTTGTTGTTGAAGAACATAATCATGATGAAGATGATCATGGTCATGATGATCATGAGGATGGAGAAAGCGACACACATGAAGGAGAAGGCAGTGAAGGTAAAAAAAACTGTCATTTCCACGCTGGTGTAGAACATTGCGAATCAGACAGTGTTTCAAAGTCTGCTCAAGTATGTGAACGACAAGACCGTGATTATAACATTCCTTTAAGAATCGGACTCTTGTTTGTCATTTTGGTTACTGGTGGAATCGCTGTATTTGGTCCAATAGTATTGAACCAATTCTTTAAATTGTCTTTGGAAGGACTTGTGATTACCTGTGTCAAGCAGTTTGGGACTGGAGTTGTTATTTCCACTGCTTTTGTTCATTTGATGACACACGCAGACTTGATGTGGGGTAACTCTTGTATCAACTTAGCATACGAAGCAACATCCACTTCGATCACTATGGCAGCAATATTCATCGTTTTCTGTATCGAATACGCCGGAAATAGAGTGATTTTGTGGAGACATTCCAAGAGTAATCCTGTTTCAAAGGTAATAGATGATCCTGAAAACCAAAAGTTACCAGACTCCCCTAGTGTCAGCAGTGAGAGTACTACTGAAATCATCGCACCAAGTCATGTTAATGATAAACTTTCTGTGTTTTTGATGGAGGCTGGTATGATATTCCACTCTGTCTTGATTGGGGTTACCTTGGTTGTCGCTGGAGATTCGTACTTTATTACATTATTCATTGTAATTCTTTTCCACCAAATGTTTGAAGGAGTTGCCTTAGGAGCTAGAATAGCCGAACTTCGAGAATCCAATTTATTATCAAAGTCTATAATGGCTGGATGTTTTATGATTATCACTCCACTAGGCATGGCTATTGGTATTGGTGCCTTGGAAAAGTTTAATGGTAATGACCCTAGCACCATAATTGCCATGGGGACTTTAGATTCTTTATCTGCTGGAGTGTTAATTTGGACCGGCCTTGTTGAAATGTTGGCCCACGACTGGTTGTTTGGTAGCTTAGCCAACGCAGGTGCCTTGAAAACGGCGGGATCATTCGTCTCATTAGTAACTGGGATGATCTTGATGAGTTTCCTTGGTAAATGGGCATAAACTCTCGGCACCTTTCAGAATTCTTAATTAAAGAAACGATCTAAACCATTAATGACCTTATACATTTGATTCATGTCAATCCCTCACTGTAATCTTCGTATCGTAAAGCTGTGCAAACTATTTAAAGATTGTCAGAAGGTGTATGACGTCACAGAAGAACTAAGATTAAATTCGATATCTTTGTATACAGAATTGCTCCCCCACATGGTACCTGTCTTAATAACGAACATACCCTTCCATATACAGCCCCATCCGAAAATCTCTCCTCTCCAAGGTTACATCAGAAAACTGAAGTTGCAGCCAATATTTTTGCAAAAAAATAAACGTGCAAAAAGGGGCTTTGAAAAGTAATTGATATCAAATGCTTCAATGGATCTGGGGTGTACTATTGCTCAGGACTACTGCTGGTTAATAACACTTTGTAATGGTAACATGTACGCGGCGTCGAAGCTTTTAGTGAAAACTAATTGAAAGAATTCACAGCCTAGTCAATCTATCAAGTTTGTATAATGAAATTTGTTGATTTCGTAAATATTTTAGGAGAGCATGAAAAACCTAAAAAAAGGGTTTTTATCCATTGATCAGTTTTGTCATTCATCTTCAAAGGTCAAAGCCTTTTCAATCTGATGACCTGCTCATAACGCTAAATCATGCAAGTGGAGATTTTCAAGCAGCAACCGGTAGAAGCAAACGTCACTTCGACTGAGTTGTTGGAACAGTAACTTTGAGTCGCTTTTGTACAGTGACAACCATAATTTAATGTAGTTCTTGCGTAAAACGAGTTTTCTCTTCTAAGTTACCCGTATGTATATAGTTAAATATAACTTAAATTAAAGAGACAACCATTGCATTTTGAAGGGTAGGGTCCCTTTTTGAGTTAATTGATGACATGAATGCAAATTGGAGAAGTGCATGCGGGGACCCAACTTTGAACAAAAACTGTCAAAATTTGTATATTCCTCGCATACTCCGGCATAATGTTACTATTTTTAGTGCAAGTACACCCTTGGTTCGGTTACCAGCGTTTGTATTGTATACTCAACCCCAAGTCTTTATTTGAAATTATGGGTGATCACATAGTTAGTTTATGTATTTCTATAGTGATCAACGTTAACTGAAAATTCTCCACTCAGGGGTACAAATAGGAGCTGTTTCCCAGAGTAGTCTTCATCTTTCTCATTCAGATACATCAATCTATCTACTACAAAATGAAATTCTCAACTACTCTTTCAACTTTGACTTTAGCTGCAATTGCCTCTGCTGCTCCCGCACCTAGTAATGACTTTGGTTTAATGATTATTCGGTCTGGTACCGTCTATCAATATGCTCAAATTGGCAATCAAGACTGGGACTTGTCTGTTGCCAAAGGAAAGGGAGATGTTTTTAGCTTCAAGGATGGTCAGGCTTTGTTTGACAAGACAAGTCAAAAGTACATCACCTTGAAGAATGGTAAGTACACTACAACTGATACCCCAGACAAGAATTGGTCTACCAAGGACGGTTTCTTAGTGTATGGAAACAACCAACCATTCTACGCTTGTCCTGTGAGCGATGGTGGTCCAATTCCAATTCTCACTTCATGTGACAAGACTTCAGGTTCTCCTGTTGCATTACTGGTAGTTGGCTTGTCATCTTCTTCATCCACGACTCCACCTGCAACAACACCTAAGCCAACCCCACCTGCCACGACAACCACCGTGACATCAACATCAACAGCAACATGTTCACCACTTCCTTCTACAGGCAAGAAGTATCAATTCGGAGTTATTGCCATCCACTCAGGTACCCAATTCCAACATGCATCTATTAACAAGGTTTCCAGTCACCCTCATGTCTTCTCTGTTGGTGGCAGTGAAGGCACAGCTGTGACTTTAACTTTATACCCTGATGGTACATTGTCTGACCAGGATGGCCTTGGTGTTTATTACGACAGTGCCACTGGCGAATTAGGAAATGTCGACCCATGGGGACAACAAAAGGCAACTAATGGATTCTCACTTTATGATGGACAACACTTGGTTCACAATGGCCAAGACAACTGGAAGGCTTGTCCTTCTGGCTCAGACAAGTTTTCATTAGCAAACAACGACTGTACTGGTGGTACAGGTATCCAGTTGCTTGCTGTAAACATCAAGCAGCTTTAAGTTTCATTTTACGTATTTAGTAATTCTCACCGTCGCATATTTTAGGAAGTTTCTGTTTAAATGGATTTAGTTTTGAAAATAATCTGTAGTGAACAGGGTGATTGTAGTGTGATTCTTTGAAAGTGGTCAGCAAGTGTGACTTAAAGCTATGAGTGTTGGCATTTGGAATAGGAAATAATGGTTATTACTGTTTGTAGCTGTTGCAATAGTTGGTTTGTTGCAAGAACAAGCGACTCTGGGTTCATTTGTTGACATGGTAATTTAAGCATGTGGAGATTGACGAACTTCATGACGTGTGATGGATATTCAGTATGGATATTGAATAGTCAAGCTGCTAGACTGTTCTGGAAATATCGTATAGACCTCCAGGATTGTAAAAATATCGAGTAGTTAGCATCCCAACACCTATTGTTGTTTGAAATTGAACGTGTCGAGGACAATTGTGTTGAATAACAGCGTACTAGAATAACAGAACAAAGGAGATCACTGGTTTAAGGAACTGTCAACCTCTTTATTGTTCGTTAGTTTCGGTATTCTAAACCATATCCACATCCAATCTTCAGATTCTATAGGTAAAACCATTCTTTGAGATGATCATGAGAAATCAAGTGAGGAGGTAGTATATTCGAAGTGAATCTAGTTAAATCAGCTAGAAGGTCATTGTTCAGAAATCATGAGAGGTTCCAGTTGATTCATATCTAAACAAACATAAATTTATTTATTCAACTTTAAATTTAACTTTTCACAGTTCATGTTTTGAAGGCATCAAATGTGAAGTGAAGTGAATTCATATCAGTTATACTTTGTTGTAAGATATGTGTTTCTCGAGATTTGTAATTAAACATACCTCATTAAAACGTTAGAAAGTACTCAAATCATAAGGCATTATCAACAGGCCAAGCAAATCATACTGAAACCTTTAATAATAACCAAACATAGCCTCTAATAACATTCCTTCTCCAGTCTCTCAAGTGTATCCCTCTTCTTCACCCCACTTGACACCTTACCGTTATCATTATTTCACTACATACCACGTTCCTACTGCATAAGTATTACCATTACTTCACCCCTCCTTACTACTCTAAAACCAAAGTCTAACAAACAATCTGAACTCCGATCTGCAAACCCCAAAAATTACAAAGAAATCTTGCATTTCAGTCGGTTTCTTGTCAAAAGTTAGTCACAAATCTCGATCTGGATAAAAATTGAATCACCTTCTCCTCTTTGTTATAATTCTAGGCTAAACCCGAAAACGATTATCAATCGTTAATCCGTATTTCTTGAATTGTTGGGGTTATTACTCATACATGATGCTGTTAACTCTAAATTTTCATTTCTTAAATTTTAAGGTGTTTACATACAAAAAGTCTAATCACCTCACTTTACACTTTAAATCTAAAAAACACATCATCTCATGACCTTTTCATATCTCCTCACTCAACTCTTTCATTTCTATACTTATAATCTTATTAAGTTCAGCTTAATTCATCTACTATCTCTCCGATCGCAACATCTTCTCTGCTTCCCCCCTTCTATGATGACACCCACACACTGCGCGCAATAAATAATTCGTATCTAACAAAGCCCACTTCCGCTGTATAGGCTTAGAAAACCGTCACAAAGCACATCCAATCAATCAGATTTTTTTCTATATACACTCATAATACTTCATTCTCAACGTCCATTTTCCTTCCTTTTCTCTCCATCTTTCCCCATCTTTCTAGACATTATTCATCTTAACTCATCTTCTTTTTAATTCCAATCATACATTATTAAACTTCTTTGAACTTGACAATACCTCATCATACATCATTCTACATCTTCATCTCCCAAAATACCTCAATTTACATCTTAACCCCACACTCTCGCTAGACACGCAATATGCACACCGTACTAACGCTCTCTCACCCGATTCCGGACAATAAGGATCGTTCCACACTCACATCTTTTCCCCAAACTCAAAATCATCTTTTTTATTATTATTAGCTAATCTTTCTTGTATCATCCTCTTACACAGTCTTACTACTTCATACACATCTATTATCTCTTCCGCCTTCCTCTCCCTCTACCCCCCTCGCATCCCCCTGTTACTGTTCAACTCTCCCCTTATAAAAGCCCCCTTGTATTCTCTGTCTTTTTATTTCCCCATCATCTCTCCATAAACCCCAAAATTTCCTGGCACTTTTTTTTTTTAGTGG
The DNA here is from genome assembly GCA_030568835.1 of Kodamaea hsintzibuensis (nom. inval.). Taxonomy (NCBI): domain Eukaryota; kingdom Fungi; phylum Ascomycota; class Pichiomycetes; order Serinales; family Debaryomycetaceae; genus Kodamaea; species Kodamaea hsintzibuensis (nom. inval.). The sequence goes on from JAJMJA010000026.1 coordinate 22,115, forward strand.
TGCCAACTTTGGATTTTTTCTCAAGTTTTTTTCCCCATTCAAGTTTTTATAATTATTGATCACCCACAACAATTAGCCCAGCACACCTAACGGCAGACGATTTAGACAGTTCTCTGCATACCTATTTGTTATCTAGAGTTCATCGCACTTCACTGCACGTATAAGAAATGTCTTTACAAGTATCTGAGGGTTCGTCGGCGTCCGTTTTGGCGGCGTTGGAGGGGTCTATCCCTGGTACTTCTTTTCCCGCAACAGAGGACGTGGCTGTTGATGACGGTGAAGTTGAATCTGCCAACAAGCGTAAACGTACTATGCGCAGCAAATACACCCGTCCTTGTGATGCCTGTTCACTCAGGAAAGTCAAATGTGACTTGGGAACCCCCTGTAGCAAATGTGTTGCATACGATTTGCCCTGCACCAACAATAGAGTCCGCAAAAAGTGCGGTCCGAAGAGTATTTCCAAAAAGACAAGGAACTCTATTCAGGAACTGTTGACGCAGGACGCCAGCGATGCCTGGATGACTCCTTGGTTCGGCCTGGAAGCCCTTATTAGAGCAAAACCTATTAACGACCCCACCTTCTATTATATGCTGCCTTTCATTTTGGACACACTTCTTCCTTGTTTGCAATTATACCAAACTTGGTTCTATGGTGTCTGGCCAGTGGTATCTGTTGCTCACCTCACATCCAAGTTGGTGGACACTGCCGCCCCAACTGAACCTACATTGGGTTCTAGAATATACCTCAACCAGGATAACATCCTGCTGTACGCCTTAAGCTGTGCCATTTCGGCTGCAATCGTGAAACAAGTGGCTATAGTTAGTTCACACCTGAACTTGATTTCAATCCTGAAAACTATCAACGAAGATGAGTTGATTAGCGAAAGCTTGAAGGCTCGTGACGCAGCAAAACTTACCTCCGAACCCAGCGCTGACCTGCTTCTCACATCCTTCTTCTTGTACAACTACTACACCAACGTCAAGGGCGGTACCACAACTGCCATCTTGTACTTGCGTGAAGCCATTTCGTTTGCTCACTTGATGGGATTACACGATAACAACACTTATGTTAACAAATCAGCAGCAGAAATACATCGCCTCAAGAAAATATACTACTTACTCTTGGTAACTGAAAGGTTCATGTGTATTGAAGATACTGTTCCTATCATTTTGGACGCCTCCATCCCATTCCCTTCGTTGGACGATGAAGAATATTCAACACTTCTCACTGGCTTCACTGAATTGGTTAAAGTATTCGCCATCCCAGACAAACACTTTTTCCAAAAGATTATTCTGCTCAAGGCAGATGGGGGTATAGCCACTGACCTGTTTCCACAAAATGATCAATACCTCTGGGTGATTGGTGTTCAAAACCAGTTGAATACCATCAGCGTGAACAAATCGATGCCTGACATTCAAAAGGTGAACATTTTGATGAGTAAGTTTTGGATGAAAGCACTCACTTGGAATATCACTAAGAAGAATCATCTCCTCATGGACTCTGCATCAGAAGGTGGCCTGGAATGTCTCTTGAGAACTTTCCCAGTAACTATTGCTAAGGAGTTTTTGGAAGCTATCAAAGGATTCCCCATTTTTGTTTTTGAACTCAACGGGCCAGGTTCATGTGTCAAACTCTTAGAGTTGGCAAACGGACTTGTGGATTCAATCTGCTTAGGCGGATTCAATAGAAACAGCGAACGCGCAAATAACCATTATATTGGTTTCAAGTACTTGAAGGAGCTTTTCGACTTGACTACAACTTTGAAGAAGAATGTCTCTGTTCCCGCACGTCTCTATGAAAAGATTGAAGAGTTCCTCTCCACCAATTCGTCGTCCAACTTTAACGTGCCTGGGTTCGGTTATTTATCTGAGTTGAGTGAGGAAGATTCGGATACTTCGTCAAAATCGGGCGAAGAGGAAGTGAAATCTGAGAAGGCAGCTGCCGAAGCTGCCGCTGTGGCCGCAGCAACAGCAGCAACAACAACGGAAGCCTCTTTGGAAAACTCACCATTTACAGAAATCGCAATGGCCTTCTGCACAACACCCACCACATTATACTCATCGGGGTTATTACAGCTTAATTTGGCTGCCAACATGAACAGTACAACAGTCCAACTGCAATTCCCTGACATGAACGCGCCACTCCCGATGCATCCACAACAACCTCTTCCTCTTCCTCAAACAGCGGGAATTAATAACCACAACAACAACCACAATGACTCAAGTTCAGATACTTCATCTGATCGGTCATCATCGTTTGTTCTGCCTGAACTGGTGCAACGAGCACAAGAAAAACTCAGGCAAGCCCAAAACCAAAGACACCATCAACTAGTAAATGAGCAACACCTCAACTTTACTAACTTCGGATCACCACAAATGAACTCATTTGAAAGAGGTGTTGATAAAACGACTCCAAATGAATACGCATCGATAAGTAACAGCAGTAGCTCATCACTCAAAAACTTGAATAATTTTGTCAATGGCAACTTCAACTTTTAAAGAGAGCTTACTTAGAGATAAGCTTAGACCAATGAGGTATATTCAATTCCCAACATATACTTAATCTCTCATTTCATAAAAGGGATCAAAAATAATAGGAAGAGCTACTAGCTCTTCTCCACGTTAAAAGTTACTGATTTTTTTTATTTAATTTTAGAGATACAAGTCGTTACAGTTCACGATTTACGAATTCACGTATATTAATAGTCAATATTGTAGTTAGTCGATGTTTCAGTTAGAGACAAAAGTGAGGTTATCGATTTGTAAATGACTTCTACACCTAGGTATGTCCTGGGTTTTGTTTCGACAGACGGGCCTCTCCCTAAACGCAAGCTGCGGTGAGCTCGCCTGTATATTTTAGTTGATTATAAAAGGTCTCCTCTCTAATGTATTATGCAAATTAATCATCCTCGTCGAGGTCTGTTTCCAAGTCGCACATAGTCCTGCAGTTGGGGCAGTAGAACTGCGGGTAACTTTTGATGATGATTGGCCGGATACACTTGTAGTGCCAAGCGTGCGAGCACGGGCTGATGAACAAGGCTTGACATGGCTCAATTTTCATTAAGCAGATGGCACATTCCGCCAAGTCGTCCAACAGGGTTGCAAGTGGGTTGAGCTTGCTGATATCTTTCATGTCTGTGGCTGTTCCTGCAGCAGTGCTGGGTCCTGATTCTCCTTCTCCCGAGCCTAACTGCAAGTTCTTTAGTTTCTTGTGGATCTCCAAGTTGAACTGGTTCACCTTTCGTTGCCATGACTTGTTGAACTCGCATCTCATCTTGACACACCTGTAAACTTCTTCAGTTCCACCCCTGTAGTCCATTCCCAATTGGATAATGTCTCCGTCAAGTAACGGCATCATAGGCGACTCTTCAGAGGCCGCCAGTAACCGCACATGGTTTAAGAACGTTCCTGACAGCGACTTGCAGTCCTTCAAGAACCACTGGCCGTCGTCGTTACACTGGAACAAAGCATGTGTCCTCGAAACTACCTTGCTCTTGAATACTACGGGCGATGAAGACCCCTGTGGTGCATGTGCAGCTGCCTTATTCTTCTCTGTGTACCTTCCAATCGATATGGACGACCCTGGTTTTATCTTGCGGATGATGGGTGAGAAATAGAGCCCCGACGTCGACGACGAGTGGTCTATTAATGGCGTCAATCTCACCAGGAAAAAGCCGTCCTTGTCCATTCCATTACTATTATCTGCGACAGCAGAGTCTCCTGTTCTTGCCTCTTCTACGCTCGTGCTGCTGGTGGGAGCCTCGCCAGCCAGCTGGAGCGCAGTTTGAGGTGCCGACGCGCTTGCAATAGGAATCTCTTCGCTTGATATGTGCGTGTTGTTGATATCGGTAAAACTTTGGTTATTATTTTGCATCATGTATCCTGTAGGCGGAATAGCCCCCGGCAGTGCGAGCCCATCGTCAGTGTTGGTAGGGCTTGGAGGGTCACTATTCTCTGTAATTTGCTGCAGTGGGTGATTATGAATTCGGCGTGAGGTGGTTGATGTTGCTGGGGCATGAGTGGGCTCATGGCCGTGAGTGTGACTGCTTAAATTGGCGATTGTAGGACTGTTGGACATGAATGTGTGTGGGTTGTCAGATGGTGACGGAGGTTGGAGGTGCGAGATATTTGTATTTGCTGAACTGCCGGCAGTACCGTTTGTGACTGGGCTAGTTCCTAATACTCCAGGTGATCCTTGTGATTGTCCAGTTGATCTAATCGAGCTGGTAAAGTTCGATAAAAAGTTGAGTCCGAATGATGATCTTCTTGCAGTTGGTCCTTGTCCGTTTGAGACGTTTACGTTACCATTCAAGTTACTTGTGGATGCGCTCTGTGAAATCGCCCGTTTCGTGTTTTGGTTAAAGTTGGAGTGCAGTATACTTGAAGTCAAATGTTTAGGGGGAGTTCCTCCTCCCATCAGGTGAGCTTCTGTATGTGATTGTTTAGGTGGATGTAAGTCAGATGATTGTGAGGTAGGACCTGAAGAAGATGTAGTTATTTTTTGTCCTTGATGATGATTATTAATGCTTGCGTTTGGTTGTACTGTGGTGGGTCCTTGGTTAGTAACAGCGCCAGTAGTAGATGAACCAACTAGTGGCGATGCAGATGTTGACGTGTTACCACCACCAACTACACCACCTCCAGTAGATCCATTACCATGAGAAGTACTGGAACTATGAGAAACATGACGACTTCCATTGCCATCACTCACACCGTTACTACTCCCCCCACTCCCACTCCCCTGAAGTATATTAATATTACTAGTTTGAATGTTGATATTAGCTTGAGCCTTCCCAGAAACGTTTCTACCAAAACCCATATCTCTCGAAGTGGTATCAGTCATGATCAGTTCCACCCTCCGGTCTTTATTAATCGGACCTTCACTAGAGATTCGTGGTAAAAGTGTTGTCATTTTGGTAAAAATTGTAGCGGACGACGAGGGAAAACAAAACAAACAAAAAAAAAAATTGGGAGACAAAGGTGCGACATTTAAGTAGTGACGGGGAGAGAGGAGAGGGATGGGGAGGAGTATAGGGCAGAAGGCGATGAGGTTATAGTATTCAGTTATGAGTTTACGTAAACGTGAAGTTATTGACGTAAGTATAAAAGTACTAAAAGGAGTAGTTTGATTAGATATCCAATGATAAAATAGACTCATTTAATGACTGATCAAATCAATAATTAGACTTGGAATTTAGTTCGTTAATCTCGCACTTTGAACTGCTGTTTTAGGGATGATGGGATCGTTATTAGTCTAAAAGGGAAGAGTTTTGTGTGTGTATGTTGTAACATGTGAAACAGCTGAGGTGGTGAGATGATTATTAGAATGTAGAAGGGAGCCTTGAATGGTTGTGTTAAATGGGAGTGAGATGGAGTGGAGAGGTGGGGTGTGATGGGTGGAGAGAAGTGGAGTTGGATGGGAAGGATGGGAAAGATGTGTAGTGGAGTTGTCCAGTAGAGCGCTGGGTGGGTTTGGAATGAGTTGTAGTGTAGTGAAGAGATGTACAATGGGAATAGATTATATTGTGTGCTGGAAATTGATCAGTGATGAAATAAGAAAGAACATACCAAGGTGAACAAAGAAATAATGTATACTTCAAATAGGAAGTTCTTTAAGTAGCTGAGAAGTTGGAAAGTATAATGAAGCTAATAAAAGAGTATAAAGGGTGTTGAAACTCTCAAACATAAAAATGAAACAAGATACCAAGATGAGGGGATTGGTTATTTCTGGGGTTCACTTTCATACAATAAACGAATATACAATATATGTTGTATGGTGAAACTAGCAGATACGAAGAGCACAGAAAAATGCCTAAATGAACTGCTATAAATGCAAAAGGATCCTTTTCACTTGACACAGTCTTTACTTACCTTATCTTGCTTAAAGTAAATTGAATCTCGAACAACCTACTTGAACCAAAATGGAAAGATGGTTCCTTCTTTGGGAGGGTGTGTATACTTGAAGATCGATTGGTTATGAACAATCAAACGTTTAACATACTAGAATTTTCGGATACACAGATTAAGAGTGTTGGTCTAGTTAAAGTGCACTGGAGCTTTATAATTATATGATTAACTTATTACCAACTTCGTTTATTAGCACACTCTATTTATTCGAATGACTCTTAACCTGTTTGATTAAATAAATGATTCAATCAATCTTGTGTTTTGAGCCTTGATCTTTAGTTAAACTACATGGGATTAGATAGATCTGCAATAACACAATAATTTGACAATAAACGTGTGCTCCATATAATCATGTACATCACCGGTTTTATCATCTTTATCAATATATCTTGGTATTTGACTTCATTCATTCCATTCAATTACTTTATTGATCTTCTTTAATGTTTGGAAAATGCTCTAATCAAGCTTGAATGAAAACATTACAATTGAAATCTAATTGAGATCGTTTAGCTGAACCGTGACTCTCTAGTTCCAACTGAATAACGTATGCGTTAACGCGGTATTCTGAAAGGTTATCCATTTACATTGGAACCTTTGAAATAATATCCTCTTATATTATAATTGTAAGCTGCATGAAAGCCAAGATATCATATCATCTGAACACATTTGTGCGCGGCCCGATCAGCCTTCTTAGTAGTGTGAACAGATCAGCCTTCTTAGTAGTGTGAACAGATTGTCTAATCATTTTAAAAAACCCAATTCTCAATGAATGTTATTCAACTTTCACCACCTCTATACATAGATAGTTTTTTGCAACCGTTTAAACGTTATGTTACAATGAAGATACATTCAAGTTCACCTAACGGTTCACATCAGACACCTTGGTCTAATACAGAATTACAATGAAAAATCATCGCTTCATCTCGGTCCGATGCACCCTATATGATGTTGATACATTGCATAATACTCGCTTAAAATCACAGTGCTCAATTATAACCACACTTGAATTACATCTTGCAGAAACCCGACTACTTCTCGAGTAAAAGGGGTAAGATAATACTCTTTCAATTGATCTGATACCAAGTTCAACGGTTGTCTTCAGCTTCTATTCAAGATCATTATTCAATCTTGGAAATGTACAATACACATAAACCTCTAATCCCATCTTTTAGGTGAAAACATCCCCTGTGCTTTCGCCTTTCTCCACACTTAAACCCGTTTGTTCTCCTTTCTTTACGATGAACGTGGGAATTAGAAGTCTAATTTAAAACACGTTATTAAGCCAATAAAGTTACACGAATTTCTAATCAGTTCGCAAAAGGATATATGACACGCGAACACAAAGGACACCCCCACGTGCGACACATACCGCGTACCCTCTGTCTATTCTCTCCAAACGCATTATCAACAAACCACGTTCTGTATCTAGCCTCGAAAGGTGTATTTTCGTGTTTCATAAATCAGTTTATAAATGAACCATTGTCTCCATGATGTTTATATTTGACGATTTTTAAACACTTCAAAATACCCCACTATGCACGTCAAATTTCTCATTGGCTTGGCTTTTTTTTGCAGCCAGCTTCAGGCAGAAGTTATCACCTTGAGTCCTCGTCATAAGTTTACTATTAGAGATGTTCAAGACCCTGTCGCTCCTATCCAACATCGTTTGGCTTATGCTGACACAGATGGTATGGCTGTTTCTTGGAACACTTTCTCCCAACTTGACAACCCAACTGTTAACTACGGTTCAGACCCAAACAACTTAGATAAGGTGGCCCAAAGTTCTGTTTCTGAAACTTACCCAACTTCAACTACTTGGAATAACCACGTTACTATCACTGGTCTTCAACCTCAAACCACCTACTACTACAGGGTCCTGAACGACAACACTGTATACTCATTCAAAACTGCAAAGGCTATTGGCTCAACTGATGAGTTCACCTTTGCTGCTGTTGTTGACATGGGTACTATGGGATCCCTCGGATTGAGTGAAACCACAGGAAAGGGTGCTGGTGGTGCTCTTGCTCCAGGTGAACAAAACACCGTCGAATCTTTGACTCAAAGCATCGACACCTTCGACTTCTTGTTGCACCCTGGTGACATCGCTTACGCTGACTACTGGTTGAAGGAAGAGATCCAAGGTTACTTGGCAAACACAACTATTGCTAACGGTTACAAGGTATACGAACTGATTCTTAACGAATTCTACGACCAATTGCAGCCTGTTACCGCTAAGAAACCATACATGGTGGGTCCAGGTAACCACGAAGCCGACTGTGACAATGGAGGAACCTCCGATAAAGCAAACGGTATCACCTACACCAACTCCATCTGTATGCCAGGACAAACTAACTTTACCGGTTTCGACAAGCATTTCAATATGCCAGGAAAACAATCTGGAGGTCAAGGTAACTTCTGGTACTCTTTCAACTACGGTTCTGTTCACGTTGTCCTGTTCAACACTGAAACTGACTTAGGTAACGGACTCGTTGGACCAGAAGATACTGGTATTAACGGTCACATTGGTACCTATGCTAACGAACAAGTTGACTGGTTGGCTAAGGATCTCGCTTCTGTCAACAGAACTGAAACTCCGTGGATTATTGCTATGGGTCACCGTCCTTGGTATGTTGCTGCCAAGAAGAAGGACAGATGTACTGATTGTCAGACTGCCTTCGAAGGTTTACTTGTTAAGTATGGTGTTGACCTTGTTCTCGCTGGCCATGTTCACAACTACGAAAGATTGAACCCTGTTGCAAACAACCAGGTCGATCCAAACGGTCTTAACAACCCTTCGGCTCCATGGTACATTTTGAACGGTATCGCTGGCCACTACGACGGTTTAGATCCTCTTGTTTACCCTCTTCCAGATTATGTTGCTTTCTCGCAAGACACTGCCTACGGTTGGTCAAGAATTACAGTTCACAACTGTACTCACTTGACCCATGAATTTGTTTCTTCATCCAACAATACTGTTTTGGACAGAGCTACTCTCTTCAAGGACCGTGTTTGTCAAAAGGCTGTTTCTTCGTCTTCGTCTGCTTCTGCTTCTGCTACTTCTTCTTCTTCTTCTTCTTCTGCTTCTGGTTCAGCCTCTAGCTCATCTACTGCTTCCGGCTCATCTGCTGCCTCTAGTACTTCATCTGGATCATCCAGTTCTGCATCTGAATCATCTACTGCATCTGGTTCATCTACTGCATCTGGTTCGACTGCCTCTTCTGGTTCTGCTTCATCTGATTCGAGCTCTGTTGCTACATCTAGCTCTGGCTCCCCAGAGCAAGTTAGCACTCAAACTAATGTCCATTCAACAGTTGTCACCATCACCTCATGTTCCGATAACAAGTGCACTGAAAAGGTTGTTCCTGCTACTACTTCTGTCGTTACTGAAACAATCAATGGTGTTGTGACTGTCTTCACAACCACCTGTCCTCTTCTGGGTGAAATTGAAACTGTTGCTTCAACTGAATCGGTTGTATCAATTGCTACCGGTGCTTCAACTGAATCGGTTGTATCAATTGCTACCGGTGCTTCAACTGAATCGGTTGTATCAATTGCTACCGGTGCTTCAACTGAATCGGTTGTATCAATTGCTACCGGTGCTTCAACTGAATCGGTTGTATCAATCGCTACTGGTGCTTCAACTGAAACCGTTTCAGCAAAGTCTCAGTCTACCTCAACCAAGACAGCTGCTCTGGGTGAAACTGTTGCAGCTGAAGTCACTACTGCTTCTACAAAGGCCCCATCTGGTACAAAAGCTGGTTCTTCTGCTTCCTCTGGAGCTCCAGTAGTCACTCCTCCAACCCACAACACAGGTGAAACTGTTAAACCAGCTTCTCAAACTGTTTCCACCACAATCGCTTCTTCAGTATCTGTTATCACTGCTAACATTGCTCCACAAGTCTACGGTTCCGGTATCTTGGGACTCATAGTCTTGTCAATTATCTTCTGGTAGACAAATTCTACAAGAAACTGTTTAATATAAAAAGTTATGTATCGATAGTACTATGTTAATATAATAGTTGACCTGTCAAATAAAATGCGATTGAATTAAAGGAGTAGTCCAAGGTGGTCTTCAACATTGAAGACTCAATCAAACATAGTACGATAAAAGGAAATAGAATTTAAGTAGTAATTTTCACTACTATAGTCAAGGAAGACATAATTAACGTCGATTTAACTGTCTTCGTTTTCTCGGTTAGTTTAACCTCTTTTCACTAATCATCCTAAGTAACAATTCTTGTAATTGTTCTCTTCCTCTTGGGTTCTTCCAAATGAAATGGTCACTCTTCTCTGCTATCACCCATTCCATTGAGTTTCCACTCAAGGTACTAAGTTCTCGTTGCCATTTCCCCCAGTTTAACGAGTTTTTGATCATAAAGTCCGACGAAATAACACTAAGTGGGACATTATGTATATCCGATCTTTTGACTTCGTTGAACAGCAAAATCAGTGATGTAATTTGCTCTTGAAGTCTGGCTCGAATGTATTTGGATTGGTGATACATATCTCTTCCAAAGATACGGCTCTTGCTGGAAAATCTACGTGGATGCAAGAGCCAATTGAAATTGGTAACCAAGCCAAGAGGAGACAAAACTCCCTTTACCCATAACATAAACCCTGTTCTAGTGTTCATTAACTCCAACTTATTTTTGTACACCGTACGCCAGTCCTCATTCTTCCTGTTTGAGCCACTGAATGGTCTTTTTTGCAATAAATCTTCGTGCCAACTGTCAACCAATAACATAGAGTGAATCTTCTCTGCATTCTTGCTTGCAAACATACGTGAGTATAATCCTCCAATATCAAACCCAACAAGGGCGAATGGTCCGTGGACCTTTTCCTTTTTCAAAGCTTCCATCAAATATTCAGTTACGATTCCAATAGAGGTTGGTGATGGAGAACTTTGCGACCATCCAAATCCTGGTCTATCCCAAACACAGTACCTTTCAATTTTGTTCAAGTGGAACAATTCTTCAATCCACTCTTGGAATTCTTCAGATGAAGTTAATTGACCACCTTCTACTAAAACAATCGGCTGTTGTTTTCCTTCAGGGTCCTTAGGCTTGTTTGGAGATTCAATCGAGCTGCTGTTTTTCTCAAGGCCAAAACAAGCCAAGTGAACCTTGAACTGATCTTCATTAACACTAACCATTTTACCCCATGGTTTTTCGTGAGTGTCAAATGCTTGCAACCACAAGGTCAAACTGATGTTCCAAATTACCAAAAGAAGAACCAATTTCACTAAACACTTTACAGAAATCACAAAGAGTTCCCAAACACTGCGTCTTTTTTCAATACGTCCAGTGTACTTGATTTCCTGGTGTCTCTTTTCCTTTTCCACGTAGTAATCAGTGAAACAATTGAATAAGATATTCAATGCGGTCCATAATAAGAAGAACACATCCAATTTCTCTTCTTTGAAGGCAGACACCACAATCGCATCAATGAGAATTAAAGCAAATGTCACATATCCCAATACTCTTTCATAGTAAGCAGGAATAATAAACCACCATAATGTGACTAAATTCGTCAACAAGTTAACCAATGCCAAATCTAACTCAAGAAATGAATCATTGCTTAATCCAGGAAGTGAAATAAAGTCTGAAATTAAGAAACCAAAGAACAATATCAGGTTTGTAACAAAAAGTACTACCACTAGAACTCGAGTCACTCTAACATTGTACAAATTCAATGGAGAAACAATTGGGTCATCTGGGTCTAACAACTCTTGGCTGTTGTGACGCAATAAAGGTTGACGTTCGGCATGTGTAGACTTTGGGCTTGTTGGTCCCAGTTCTTGACTGCTTTCTTCAGCAATGGGTTCAATTACCCGACTGTTAGTTCCACCAATGGCTTCTGAATCAGTCGCTTCGTAACTCATCTTTACCTCTGCTATTTCATTTTATTTTAGCAATCTTCTCTATACTTATGGGGTTGGATTGCTCAGGCAGGTGGAACGGCACGTGACGCATACAAGTTGAGGTTTAAGCTTTCATGATTGCTGTAGTACAGTTGCTACATGTATAAATAGGATACTTTACGTGGTTGGTTACAAACACGTTGTCTTATCACCTTTACTACTCTTATTATACTGAAGTCTATTAGCTTACTACTGTAGGTATAAATTGTGGGGTATTATAGATAACAAAGCTCTTAATCAATGACAAGTTGTATTACTGAACTTTGTTATAGATTTCAATTGAAATACTACATAAACCACACATCAACTCATCTTGATACCTCTTTATCTCTTGTGTATCTTATTTACATTCCCATTCTTCGCTTATATCTCGGTATCTAAATAGACGAACTATCTTCACGTGATTTATATCTAACAATCCCATCTCACCTCTTCCTCCCCATACAATGAGTGAGATTATCAGTATACCCAGTGCTACGACTCGCAGCGGGACCACGTACTACAGCATTTCGGTAAAGTTACCACTTAGATCTATCCAGACAGAGAAAAGGTTCCTGGAGTTTGAAGAGCTCTTTAACCTGCTTTGTAAAGACTTGGGTATTAACACAGCCGACTTCCCATATCAACTTCCATCTAAGAAAATCAAATGGCTCAGTAACTCTCAGGGTACTATTGATCAGCGTAAGGTCGAATTGGCAGACTTCTTGGCGAATATCATTAAAGATACCAGTGTTCAGAATAATCAGTTGGTGCTTACGTTTTTGAAGTTGCCACTTAATTTCAAATTCAATCCTAACTTGTTCAAAGAGAAGGGTGAAGGAAGGGGAGTCTTGAATGCCGATTATACGTCAATAGATGAAGTGAATTGGTTGGAAATATACAGGGCTTTCAAATCTACAACTCTGGAATTGCAACTGTCTCCAGGTACGTTTACAGAGCGTATCCAAGCCAGAGAAAAGGTGACCAAACAATTACAACCATGTCTTGCAAACCTTACAAAAGCCTTGAAATCCATCCAACTAGACTCGAAAGAAAAGACTCGTAGAGAAAACTTACTTGCAGAAGGTAAACGAAACTTGGATAATGTAATCAAAACGTTACTGGAAGGTTTTACAAATAACAACAATGATACATCTACTGAGAAGCTTTTCGGAAGTAAACGAGTATTGGGGAAACCTCATGAAACAAAGGAAACTTTACTATTAAATAATAAAGAATTATTACAACAACAAGTTCAAATTCACCAAGACCAAGACCAGGAACTAGAACAGTTGAGAAAGATAATCCACCGCCAAAGACAAATTGGTGAAGCTATCAACACAGAAGTTGAAGAACAGAATTCTATGCTTGATGAATTAAACGATGAGGTATATAATACCTCTGAAAAGTTGCAAACAGCTAGAAACAGGGCAAAACGGATTTTGAAATGAGTTGGTTAGTGGTACACATTGTTTTGTTTATAGAGCTCCGAACTGATAGAATCATACTAATACTCAAATCATTAGATTCCCAGGGGCATATCAACCACGATCATGCATTGGGTTTAGTCATACATTTCATCTTTGGAAAGGTCTATGTATGAACTCCCCAAGTTTTTAGTCAAATTATTAATCATCTTAATATTCACTGGGATTTCAGTCAACTTCTCACTGCTAAAGTTAACTGTTTCTTCTGTAGGTGGTTCTTCTGGGTTCGGCACTGACAGCCTAAACATTTCCGTTCTCAAGCCACTTAACATTTGTACCTTCTCGTGTGAATTCACATTACGCTTTTGAAAGGCTCCTGGTAATGTGTCCCCAATTTTCCAGAATCCACCAACATTGTTGAAGAGCTTTGAAATGCCGATTCTCCTAGGAGGGTATGCTCTCCCGCAGTTTTCCAAGTCAAATACACTAGGAAAGTATTGGGAGTAGAACCAGATTCCAATGTGCGTACCTATGACTGAGCCTCCAATAACGTCTCTGAGAAAATGTCTGTTATCGCTGATTCTAGTACATGATACAAAACAGGCTACCATGATGGGTGCAATAGCCAACAAGACCTTGAAAGAAATACCTCGTTTGTCAAAAACTTGTAATTTGGCTGCGATATTCAAGCTGGAGATCACCAAGCCACAGAAAACCGTTGACAGATGACCACTAGGAAAAGCTCTGAATCCCTCTTGTATCAAATGAAAGTCAACCTCAGTAGAACAAACTCCAACATTTGCCAATTGTAATGGAGGGATCAATGCCACCAATTCTAGATCTGGCTGACACCGAGATATCAAGTCTGGTCTCGGAAGTCCACAAATGTTTTTGAGAATCACTGTTACCATCAACTGTGTTGCAATACCCCCACAAAGACACATTAGCCCAGCAAATATATCCCAAGCTCTACGGCTAGGTGATAAGGTACTAGTACTAAATATTGAACAAACAATAAACTGTAACGTTGGGAAAACAACAGAAACCAACACCAACGTACCAATAGGAACTGCTGTCTCGTCCTCACTCTTATAAGAATTCATTAACTCATAATCAGCAATCAGAAACTCATGATACCGTGGAGGAACAACAGTCCCAAACCAAATAAACCCAACCAAAATAGCAAGATAAAATACCCAATCTATAATATAAGAATAAACAGATAATGCAGATATAGTAGCGCTCTTAAACTCTATAGTATGATCTTGTATGTTAAAATGCATCCTCCTTTACCGCTTATTGGGTGCAAAATTCAAATGTCCCAAAATGCCTAGTAAACTGAAGTCCGGGTAACAGTTTTTTCTCAAATGGTATAAATTAAAACAAATCTGCTACTGAAATTTTTTTGAAGTCCAACACAATTTTCTTAATTGATAACTTATAAATGGTATGTTACTTTGAACGTAATTTTGATGATGATAACACTTCGCCTTGATTGAATTCTACATGTGAATACAAAAAGTTACACCAAGATCTACGCTGAATTAAATTACTTTCTGATGAATAAAGTTACTAACAAAATAGAAAGAGTATTGAGTTATTAAAATAAGTTTGTAGAATCCACTCAGTGATTGGAAGTTTAATGATTTTGTAGATGTTCAAGTTTTATATGATGCTGACAGTATGGGTGATTTTGAATTTTGATTTCAATGATCTTGATACTTTGGTAAACGTATAGTGAATTGGACATAAACTTGTGGTGTTCTATCTATATGAAGAAAGGTTTGGTTATGGTTGAACTATTTTAACTATCACTTGAATTACTTGAATACTACTATAAACTTAAAGAAGCACTTGGAATACCAAGTTCATATGAATATGTATTACTATTGTTTCTAATTGGTGTTCATCGATGAGTCAACTTGAATTGCAAAACATCTAACTGATTGCTAGTCAAATCAATATCTCGTTTCCGTCTCGTTGCTGCACATTTAATGTTAATTCCTCACGTCAATTAGTACAACTCTGGATGTAACTCTTTCAACACTTCACCCCAAATCTTGATTCCTTCTTTGATTTGTTCCTCGTTCAAGTAACTAATACAGACTCTTGCAGAAGTCTTACCCCAATGTTTTGGGTCTCCCAAGACATCGAAGAGGTTACCATCGGCAATCACAACGTTGTGCTTCTCGCTGAGAACTTTACCTACTTCAGAGAGGTTGAGTTTGTCACCTTTGATCGAAAGCCAGAGGAAGTATCCTCCATCTCCACCAAAAATACGAGTTCTTTCAGGTAAGTACTTCTTGATAGACTCGACTAATACTTGCGATCTCTTGGTGTAAATCGATTTGAAGTCAGTGATGATCTTGTCGATTTCACCTGTATTTATCAAGTCGGCGACAACTAAAGTGTTCAACTGACTAGGGGTACTACCTGATGTGTTAGCTCCACTTTTTGATAATTGAGTGACGAGCTTAGGAGTGGCAGTTTCCTGCCACCCAACTCTTAATCCAGGAGCGATAATCTTGGAGAAGGTAGCATTTGAAATGGTGTTTCCGAATGTTTTGGAAGCTGGTAATGTTTGTTGGTCCAAGTAATTAAGTCTTTCTGGCACAGGAGCATCAGTGTATGATAACAAATCATAAACGTCATCCGAGATAATCAATATATCGTATTTCCGTGCTAACTCGATCAATTTGGTTCTGGTCTTAACAGAGTAAGTAAGTCCACCAGGGTTCGAAAAGGTGGGGACCAAGTAGATGACGAATCTGTAGATTTTACGGTCAGTTCTCAATGGGTCTTTGACAACGTTGATCTCGTTATCAACGCTACTTTCTTCTAAACCTTCACTATAGTGCTTCAATTGACTCTCCAAATACTTCAAGTCAATTTCATCCTCTTGGTCTGGAGTTTCTTCTATAGCAGTTAACTTTTCTCCATATCCAAGGTCAACAAACACGCTATTTACCAAAAAATAGGTTGGAGACACAATAAATACTCTCTTGGTAAGATGGGCGAGATCTGTGGATGAATTCAATATGTTAGCAATACCATAAGAAGACCCACCAGTCAAATTGATATTATCTGCTTTGGACGAAAGCTTAGCATCTTCTTCAAACCCAAACGTACGGTTATTCCATTTACTAATGATTTCACGAACATCATAATTGCCAAGTAATGTACCATAAGTTAATGGATGTTGGTTAATAGTACTTGATTCATACTCAAGGTAATTACTATTGAGCAATACGTTATTGAATGCTTTAGCAATCTTCTCAGTTGGAATCAAACTAGTCGTAGGGTGTCCTCTAAGGAAGTTAATTGGTTGCGGCATCGTCGTTGTAAGAGTTATACTTAATTCTAAATTACTGTGGTGGAGACTCGTAATTTGATATAGTGAAGCTTTGTGTGATTTCTCAATTTTTAGTGAGAATTTTTAAAGGTGTGGGTACTCAAGGGATGGAAATCACGGTTAATCGAGGTATTCATATGATAAATTAAGTGAGTTATAGTTTTTAAGATGTTAGTTTACTAGTTTGAGATGATTTTATAAATGGGATTTCTGATTTGTTAGTCGATATGTCAATGCTTGAAAAATATGTATTGGTAACTTAATGAAGTATGTTGCTACTTGTTTATATTCTTAAGATCTTATCTCTAGAGATTTGATTAAATTTGTAACGTTTATCACATTAAACATATTTGTTGGCAAATAAACATGGAAAACAGAGCCAAAGCCAATTCTGATGGCTTATCTTTCATTCAGTATATAATCTATATGTGTCACGATTATGACTCTTTATTACCTAATCAATTGATAATAATCACCTGACTGAAATCACCTATTTTTCCATCCAATTAAACATCAACAAAAATTTGAATAAGCAAAAAACCATCAATCCCATCTACATAATGGTTACTGCTGCCGGGCTTTTGTTTAGTTCTTTTCTTGGTGCTGCAGCCAGAAGGTTGCAAGTGCAACTTGTGGGAAAAGAATTCCCTAGATCATTCAACAGAGTCCCAGGATATGCATTGAGTATCGGATTCTTTGTTGGAGCATACTACATTGGAGACCAATACGCTGAAAACAACAAGAAGTTGTTGGAAAGAAGATTATTGGTATTGCGTGAGCAAAGAGCAAAGAAGGATGCATTCTTCGAGTTCGAAGACGAACAAGATCACAGACAAACTGCAGACAAGAAGAGTGTCGTTTTGTCTTTGTTGGACAAGTATGGTCAACCTTACAAGTAGGAGAATTATAGAGGGCTTATGAATGACGATTCGTTCGTTTAATATACGTTTATGATGAATATTACTATATGAGCATTGTATGCTCATTGTTTCATGACAAGTCCACAGAGTGGAATATAAAGTAGGTCTTAAAAGAGATTGATATACTGAAAATATAAATTAAATATTGGGTGGATAATAAGATGAATAGTTGAAATACATCAGTCTGGCTTTCTCAGAATTTGAACTAGATTGTTGAATATACAGAATTAAGAATAACTTTATGTAAATGAAACTGTAGAATAGATGTGCAAGTGCTTCTTCAAGAAGATCATTGGATTACTTGGAGATTAAGATTCTTTGTTACAATTCATACTTTGAACGCTCTTTATATTATTAAGAAACATTCTGCTAAAACACAACTCAATAAAAGCTATGTTTGACTTACATCTACATAACTTCAATATTACACTAACTTCAATATTTGGTACATATCTTGACACTTGTCTCAATACATGTGGGTGCAAAAAATCATCGAATCTGCGTCTACCTGTACTTGATAATTATACTTCCAACAGCTTTTGACAGTGTAGGAGGTAGTAAAAATCATGACTGGAACTTACTCTTCAAGCATATGATTAAAAAGGAAAGAATTACCTTCTCCCTTTTTGCTGTTTAAGTGAGTTTCACCAATTAAATGGAAGTAGTTCTGGTGCTATTCGTTAACCCTTTACTTATCCTCATTTTGATTTCTTTATTCGATAGATATCGATTCGACTTCTCTATTGTTTGCAAAAACATCCCCTGATGCCTCTTCATTTTCATCATTAACTCCATCATCACTATTCACGTCGCTATCAAATTCCTCATCGACGTCACTTCCTTCATTTTCCTCTTCTCCAGATTTATAGTCTCCGTCATCTTCTTCATCTTCATCTTCATCTCCAACACCAGCACCACCCGAAACAACATCAGCTAAGGATGCACCACCGTTCTTGTTGCCGTTGCTCTCTTTTTCTCGTAAGTTATCATCAAAAGAGTTATCACTGAGGTGTTGGCTCTTCAAATATCCATCAATCAAGTCAAAGTACTTGTGGTCGATTATACTGAATTCCAAGTCCTTTTCTTCGTTTCTGTCATTCACAACCACAAAGTTGAGGTTGAACGTTTTGCTGGTGATATTACTGTATGAACTTGATCTGATGTTTGTAATGTTGAAGATTAAGATTGGTTTTTTGAAGCCAAAGATCACGTATGATTCTCCTTGGTTCGTTACCAAGAAAATCAAAACACCATCTTTAGCACCCTTGTGGCATTCTACCATGATGAATATGTTGTTACCATGACTGGAGATTGCAATGGCGTTATCTGTATTCACTGTGAATTTATTAGTCGAGCCGCATGGCAAGTAGTTGAGTAAATTGATTCCGCACAATTTGAATTGTCTCTCGTAGTAGTCAATAATTCTTTCGTGTATCACGTTGAGTCTGAGGTCTTTCAGGTCTCTTGTTACAGACAACTGAGATTCGATGTTTGAGGGTAACTTGTTTGTTTTGATCAAGTACTTTTTGATCAAGTCCAAGTTGAGTTGACAAACAATTGGATCTTTGGAGTCATTATCCAAGTATTCATCATGAAGCCAAATACATAAATTGACTACTGCTTTCTTTTGAAATGTAACTGAGTTGCCAACAATAGGGAATAAACAACAAAGTTTAATAGCCTTGACCAACTCAATGATTGAAAGTTCAGCAACTTGGTTATTAGGGTTGATGATAGATAAAATCGGAACAGGTTCATGATTCTTCTCTACCAAGTGGAATGATAAGTTCATCTTCTTACGAATAGGCGATTGGAAAGAGACCTGGTTGATCTCAAATATGATGGTTTCATCGCTAATCAATGAGTTTTGCAATTGTGTAAACCCAGGTTTACTTGAATCAATAGTATTCAACAACCCTTTTTCGATTTCAACCCCTCCATCAATGCCCACATTACTCCCTCCAATACTTAACCCACCTCCAAACCCACTTCCTTCAAGCTTTCTCCTTTTGTTCACATCTTCATTGAAATGCTCATGCAAATCATTCAATATCTTCAAACTATCAGGTTGTCTACTCACCAACCCATTCACCTCATTCTTTAGATCATTAGGGAGATTCAGAATCCAACTAGACATCTTCAACTATATATTCCAATATTAACTTGCGTGTATTCTAGTATTACTAGATAAAATTATTTGTGTGTGTGTGTATGTTGTTGAAGTCGAAGAACGGATGGACGATTTGTTGATAGATTAAAATTTGCTTCTCGAGCAAAGGCATTTCAGATTGCTCGGAATTGAGAGGACGCAGCTGGACACTCTACTTTTGGGGGATCTTGTGAGGAAAAAAAAGCCTTGGACAATTCGATGGCTGCGAACGACGCGATTGGGATGAATGTTGGTGTTGGGATGTTAGCTGGGATGGTTGATGGGATGTGGGTTCGTCGGTCTTTTGGTGATGTTATGGAGGAGGTTCTTTCGAGGATTGAGGAGCGTGAAGGACGGTTAGTTGGTCAGATCAGGGGTTTAATGGAGGCGAATGTTGTTCAATCTGGTGGAGGTCAGTTGAATAAGAGTGATGGTAGAGGAAGTGAGGATGTGAGGGATGATTTTAAGAATGATTATGGTTACGTTAAGGATGTTGCTATAGATTACAAAGACTCTAAAGTTGTACCATCAGATACATCTAAAGTTGTGTCTAATAATGATACTATCGAATCATCTACTATTAATTTCATGAACAAACCACTCACTGATTCTTCCTCAACAAAACCTCCACGTGAACCACCTTCAAAAAGTAAAAGAAGTCTACTAGTAGTTGACCCAGATAAATCCCTCCAATTATCACTCATGTTTGGAGGAGAATTCTTAAGGGCAGTACTGATATTGGAAAATGGAAAATGTATTCTCAAGCATGTTGACGCGACTATTGACGTCGTTGACATATTTGAACTATTGCAAAACAATAACCTACCGATACAATCTCAACTCCATATTCTAGATTCTACGGAGAATACACAAGAATCAGATGAATACCAACAAGACATGGTCACCTTGACAAAATTGACTGAAATGGAATTTGGAATGAGTGTAGTAGACCACCAATTGGTAACAATGCCAACACAAACATACAATCAAGTGGATTACACTGAATACGAAGTTGACTTGAGCCATTGGTATTGTACCTGCGATACATATCAAGAATGCTACGTGAGGCCTTATTTTGAGGTTATGGATGGAGAACACGAAATAGACTACACTCCTGTGAAATTTGACTCAGAGAATTTTGTTACTAAAATTCTTTCCAACTGTAAAACAAAAGTGATAAACCCAATACCAATGTGCCGGCACATACTATTGGTTTTGATGCTTGTTGGAAGTGAAGAGGCTAGAGAGATTGGAAAGGTTCATATTGACCCTGGTTCCAAGAAGTTTCTCCAAACTAAGAATGAGAGTCTGTGATAATTCTTGACGAGTCCATTTTAAAAGTAACCTGAGCATATATTCCTTACCCATGTGAAATTGTTACTACCAACAACTTAAGCAGACAGTTCATGAGCCTTATGTAACTATTCATGCATCTGTTCAAGTTGTGAATATTTATGTGGAGGCAACACGCAAACTGATTCAGTTGTATGGATATACGATTGAACGGCTCGAAGTTCATGTCCCCAGTGGTATAAATCCGACAGTCCCACATTTAGTAGGAGATTTGGTTCAACTCGATATACTTCCTTTCTTACATGTTATATAACTGAAGAAAAGTTCAATAAAAGTAAACATATAACATTTATATACCTCTAGCTACAATTCACACATTATACTCATGCGCTTCAATAGTTTCCAAGAGTCTATTCAACTTACCTACATACAATCAATCTTATTTGGAAATCAATGAACAATTCCGGGAATACTACTCTTAACGAAATTTGCAGCCTGTTTTTTGCAGCCGTACTACAGAAATACCACCATCATTCTGAAGTGCGCTACAATCTCTCGTACACTTGTTGTCAATGAGGTTTTGTCATACTTTAGAAAGAGTATTGTTACAAATAGAGGGTGAAAGTATTGTGAAGACTTATTATTCAAGAATCACCAGGTGTACATTCTGGAGTAATCAATAAATGCATCTGAAGATTATTATCTATTGAAAGGAATTAGAATCTCACAAGTAGTAAGAGAAGACTTGAATAATTAAATGTGTAGCTAGCCTTTGGAGTCCTTTTAAATGTGTATACTGGTTTGATCAAAACAATATATGAGTCAATCCAATGTATCTCGGCAAAATGAAGAAGTTCAAAAAGTAAAGAATAAAGGGTTCGTTCCCTCAATAGAACTCCTTCTTGTACCAACCATTCATATCGTATAGCATAGTACAATCAGAACTCTTACAATCACCTTGAGTACTTTATCGATTTATCTCTTCTACGACTCTGCTTTTCACTCCCACTGTCTCCTTATTCACTCTCTTCTACTTACCTTTCATCATTATTATCACACTACTTATTCTCATGTCCTTTTTTTTTGACTCTACTCCTGCTTCGCATACAATAATCTCCATCTTCTCAATCCCATCTCAATCCCCCAAACATCCCGCCTTACGCTCATTCTCTCATCTCTTTGTATCCCTAAACATCACCTTACTCCCATCCACATCACAAAACTCCTGCTTATTAACCTTCACAAAGCACGCTAAACTTCAAATTAATCATCTGTAATCATGTCCACACTTCTTAAATCACACTTTCCAGATTTATCCAACCCTTATTCAATCCTTATACACACATTCATTTACATCTTCGCCCTCCTTCTTATCATTCATCTTCCATTACCTTACCTCCACTACAATTCTCTACTCTACACAATACTTTCTCTACACAAACAATTCTCTTTCTGTTTCTCTTTCTCATCCGCACCTTCTTCCTTCATCTAATCCTCTCATTCAATCCGAAATTCTCTTCACTTTATTTCCTCTTATCTCTCCCTAATTGTCCCTAACTCCATCCTCCCTAACATCTGATAATATACACAATTCCATCAAACTAAAATCATCCATTCACAATGATTCTATTCAAATCACTCCTCTTCAACTCCCACCAATAATTCAATTTATCACAGAAATTATAAACATCTACTAGACTCTATTCTCTACTCATCTACTTCACTCTAACTCATTTACCGCCTCCTACTTACCCTCCACCCCATCGGTTCGTCTGGAACTCCTCGTCCCTCACCTTTAAACTTTTTCGTCGACGGTGAAAAAAAAAAAATTAAGGAATCAAAAAATTTTCAACAAGCATTTAGCAAAGACTACCCACCGAGGTTGTACATCCCCCATCCCTATTTCACAGCTGTTGTATTGAATTGCGCCGCCGAGACCTATATACATGTTCATTAAAGGTCGTCTCTATTACTTTTAGATTAATATCAATACTCATTTGGGAACGGACATTTTATATATCCCTCCCAGTTTATTAGCCAGAGAATCCATGTGCTAACATTGTCTGCCAAAGATCTGATACTTCCTCATTAATACAACTTCAGCTCATTTCTACATATATGTCCAGTTTGTCGTCGTCTGTTTCGGCCACCACCACCACTGCATCTGCCCCCGCCCAGAGTTCTAAGGTGAACGGGCCCACTAGGTTCCGTGGGGACGCCACGATGTTTTCTCCAGGACATGCCAAGTTTAGTGCATCGATGCATGGTCAGAATGATACTCATAAAGAGAACCTGGGTGATAATCATACTCGCAACAACCATGGCCACTCCCATAATCAACCACAAACCCCTTCGCATGTCCACGGACACATCCAGCAAGACCTTAATACTCTGCCTGCTGAGATGGACCCACATAACCAACCCCAGTTCCACGCGCAACATGTCCAACACCAACAACAATTGTACGCCCAGGCTCAACCATATATGCTGACCCAGCAACAACAACAACAACAACAACAAGCTGCACAAATGTACATGCAATACCCATACCACATGATGTACCCTTCAATGTACATGCCAATGTACCCAGATGCAATGTACCAAAACCAAATGTTCTTGATGCAACAGCAACAACAACAGCACCAAAACCCTCAAATGCAACACCCACACCAACACCCACAACAATACCCACAGTCCCCAGTCCCTGTTCTGCCTTACCCACCACAAAACATACCGCAAACTAATGGATACAGAAAGAAAACAGGCAACCAGTACGCATCCAAGGTGTCAACAGCACCCAACTTTGTTCCGTCGTCAGTGAGCAGCTTGAACAGTGGCAACAACAGCAACATAAGCTCACCTGTCATAAAACTGGCTTCAACCAGCAGAACTGAAGAAGACGACACCAAGTCGAAAATAAAAGCAAAACCTAATAGAATTACTAATACTAATGATAATGAAACTAATGAGATTAATGAACCCCTCCCGGCAAGTGTCGCTACCACTCCTATCATCTCCAAGCAGACACCAACCTCGAATGCCTCGACCACCAGCACCTCAGTGGCTACAAGCCCAATTAATAATGTAAAAAATGACGGGCTCGTTCCTGAAGCTGCTGAAATCGTATACCCACTCTTCTTCAACTCATCAGCCGATGAGTACAAGAAGTTTGACGTTACACAACGTAAAGCATGGGCACAAGAAAAGTACCTGAGGTTACCA
Organism: Kodamaea hsintzibuensis (nom. inval.); assembly: GCA_030568835.1. NCBI lineage: Eukaryota > Fungi > Ascomycota > Pichiomycetes > Serinales > Debaryomycetaceae > Kodamaea > Kodamaea hsintzibuensis (nom. inval.). The sequence continues at coordinate 46,283 of JAJMJA010000026.1, forward strand.
GCTAGAACAAACGCAAAAGTATCCATTAAAACAGGAGTGATAAAGCTTGTGAACCATAACACCAAGGAAACTAAAACCTTTGACGAAGGACAGCATATCGAGGAGAAGAAGTCTGTTCAGAACTCACTGTCTGTGAATTGGGCGTCCATGTTGCAGTCTACGACTGCTCAGCCCAAAAAGACAAAGCTGAAACTGAATGGTGAAACCACGGCTCCTGTCACTGCCACACCAGTGGCAGCGTCTACTTCTGTTTCATCGGTCACATCAGCAACACCTGTACCTGGTACAGCCTTTGATATTAGAAACGAGACTGTACAGCCATTGGGGGTCCTCTTATTAAAAATCATGTTTGACCCCAACTACTCAGTGTTGGACCCTGAAAACAACATTCCAGCCTTCAAGATCACGCCGAGAGGATTGACCAACAATGGTAACATATGTTATATGAACTCGATTCTCCAAGTTTTGATCTACTGCCAACCATTCAACAAGTTGATGAAGTTGATTCAAGACAAGTCGATTGGGTCATTAAGCAAAGTGTCTCCAACACCATTGTTGGATGCACTGATCAAATTCTTTGACGATTTTGTCGAGAAGTCAGACACATCGAAGGGTAGTATCTCTAACCAGTTCACAGAGGCCAACAAGCCACTTTCGCCAGATTCCTTTTACATGAACTTGATCTCACACGATAAGTTCCTGCATTTGAAGTGGGGACAACAGGAGGATGCGGAAGAGTTTTTAGGTTACTTTATGGACGGTTTGAATGAAGAATTTTTGCATGCCATCAAGCAATTGAACACCCCTAGCATTGACGCGTTGATCCAGACATATTCCAACGAACACAGTGGAGATGCAGAAAAGATCAACTTGTTTAAGTACAACATTAAGACCGCAATCAAGATCATCAAGAATGACAAGAATGCACCTGCACCAGAAGACACTACAGACGCGAGCAGTGAAAATGAGTGGAACGAAGTAGGGGCCAACAAAAAGATTAGCGTCAAGAGAACTGTAGAGATTGAGCCTAGTCCGATCACAATGATATTTGGCGGGCAGTTCAAGTCTGTATTGACGATCCCCAAATCGCCGAACTCGAATCAATACTCGAGGTCGATCACCTTGGACCCCTTCCAGCACGTTCAATTAGACATTTCCGAGTCAACGTCGATCGATGAGGCGTTTGAACATTTGAACAGTATAGAAAAAATCAGCTACAAGACCAAGGAACACACTAAGGAAATTCAAATCAAGAAACAGACGTTTATTGACAACTTACCTGAAGTGTTGATTATACACTTGAAGAGATTCTCATTCTTGAAAGAAAAGGATTTGGGGATTGAGAAGTTACGTAAGAAGGTTGTGTATGAGCACGAGATGACGATATCATCGGATGTGTTGTCGAATAAAAGCCTCGAGCTTGAACACAAGAATGTGTACAAGTTGATTGGTGTCGTTTACCACCATGGTAGCAATACACAGAATGGGCATTACACAAGTGACGTTTTAAGAACATCCAACTCATCAACACCTTCTGCATTAGACGAATGGATAAGAATCGACGACACCATGCTCAAACTGATAACCACCGACGAAGTGTTGAATGGGGGAGCTGAAGAGAACATCAAGAGTGCATATATCTTGATGTATGAAAGATGTGTTTAAGGCGCTCTTTTGTTCTCAGTGGTAATTTTTAATGAGTTGATGTATTTTTGTTGGTTCTTCGAACCTTGTACCATAGTGTGAGTGCAATGAAGCTCTGCGAGTATGAGAGTTGCGAGTTCACTCCTTGTATCATATATTCATTACGCCTTGTGGCGTATTCATTCGTTCTTAAGACTGTACATTAGATCTTGAGAAGTGTACATTATTTGGTGGATCTTTTTGACATTAGTTATTAGTAGTTTATAGTTTGAATATATTTATTTGCTTAAAGATAAAAGATAAAAGGTTGTGGGGAAGGTTTAGGGGTTAGTGATTGTGATTGGCGGGTTTATGTGATGAATTGTGCATAATTGTGATTGACTGTAAAGTTTGAACTGTAAAATTTGATCACAACAGCTGTGAGTGGCATCTACATTAGAGTGAATACCGAAGTAGAGGTTATGAAGTTTTCATAATGTAACGTTACAGTAGAAGACTATGAAATCGATTAAGTAATGAAACCTTATACATGGTTCTTTTTTTACGTTATGAACTCTTAACTAGAAGCATCTTATCTCTCCATCTTGACATAAGATTTAGTCTTTTATCCCCTTATAATCTACTCCTTCTCCTCTTATTCCTCCTCTTATTCCTCCTCCTATTCCTCCTCTTAATCAACTCCTCCTCTTAATCAACTTCTCCTCTTAATCAACTCCTCCTCTTAGTCTATTCAGTTCAACCAAGATAAGCAGTTATAACTCTTAACCAGCATTCCCAAAGTAAGATCAAGTGAACTCTAAGTGTACAATTCAAAGCATGAAGATGAGCAAATTAACCAAGTAGATTAAAAAGTGAATAAACAGGCTCTAGAACAAACCGCCAACAGTTTCTGAAAATTACTTTGAATACTTCTTATGTCTACATCACAATATAACTCAAAATACTGACGGACAATAGTATCCAATAGTATCCAATAGTATCCAATAGAATGTCTAATGATATCATTGTAATCTTCCTTTAAGAGCTGTACATACATAGCAATCACTAGTTACGTTGCTATATTTCTTTTAATAACTAGGAACCACTACCAATCTGGAAGATTACCGCCCTCTTCCGTATTGACTCATACTAAAGCTCATTTAAGATAAGAAATCCGACAAATTTGAATCGACTACCCAACTTAACCATCCAAAAGATCGACTTCCCAACTAATCAACTTCTTTCTTGGTCGATGCTTTTGAGATACTAAAGATATATTAAGAAACTATTGTCTTTTATTGTCATTCATTAATTAATTCATTCACCTTCCTTTCTGCAACCCTTTCGATTTTAGTTAATTCTCTACACCCTAAGTTCTCTTGCACCTCAAATTCTTCTAAGTTAGTATCTCTTACATTCTAAGTTAGTATCACTTACTCCTCAGTTAGTATCTCTTACACCTACCTTCTTCTACTGCATTCTATTAATTCTCCGCATCCATCTCTATTATGTCTCTTTGTCCGTTTAATTATACTATTTTCTCCTCTACTCACGGTTCCCCAACGATCTAACTCTAAAGACAATGAACGCTAATTATCCGCATATCTCTCGAATACCCAAATGCCTCATGCCCCCTATTAAAAAAAATTCTCCCCCAACATTTACTGATGCGATTTTTTATTCTAAGCATTGAAATATTTATTTAATAATACAAACTTTTGTAATGGATACGGCTTCCTAGTTGGTCTCCCCTTGTTTGTCTTCTTCTGAATTAAGCCTACTGACTAGTTTATGGTTGCTGAGTACTCTCGCGGCTCCGATTTCTCCATCTCTCTGAACCGTGTTAGTGTTAGGATTGCGAGTGTATGTGCGCCCCACTAATTATTCACGTTCCTGACAATTTTCTCTTGTGCTCGCGTATCCAATTGTCCAAGAGTATTTCTCAATGTGACACACACACTTAGTAAAAGCAGTCATCCCATAGAATGATCTGAGTACGTCAATGTTCATAGCGTTGGCTATAGTGTTGGCAACCAGCTAATGATTCAGCCCATATTTTATCATATGCGAAAGCTCACTGAAATCGATCACGGCCATTGTTTACCTTTGCTCTTTTTCAGGATGCAGCATATTATTTTTATAATGCAGTCCCGTTTGGGATTTGAAGGCAGTGCAATTCTTCAGCAAAAATTTAACAAGGGAATTCCATTTCCTACGTGATGCTCTTAACCTCAGCTGGCTTATCGCTAAACGTTGAGAGAAGAAGAAAAAAACCAAGACAGAAGGACCTACCAGCTCCTCGCGAGCTGCCAACCAGCAAGTAATTTAGAGTTACTTCAACGGCACATCAAAATGCAACGAATTAAAGAATCTCTTGGATTTCTTATCTATTATCTTAACCTTATCTAAAACAATAGGAAAACTTACTTCTACGCTGGTTAAAATAAAACCGAAAGTAAAATTTGTAATAAAGACGATACAAACGAATTGCCTTCAATGAAGACCATTAACAGAATTCCAATAGCTCTCACTTGTCAAAGAACTTTATATTAAATTATAAAACATTAAATTAAAACCAGATCTATATTCTTAAGGTTCTTAGAACAAAGCAGCGGCAACAGCAGCGACACCGGCAACGGCACCAGCAGCAACCTTACCAGCAGCGTTAGCGGTGGTGACTTCTGGGGAAGTGGTCTTTGGAGCAGCAGAAGATGGGGTAACGTAGGTGGTTGGGATGGTGCATGGACCGGTGATGACAATGGTGGTTGGCTCAGTGACGGTAACAGTCTTGTTGTTGACAACAAAGTGGGTTGGTTCTGGGCAGTAGGTGGTGAAGTCAGTGATGGTGACGTCGGTGGTGATGGTGACGTTGGCACCGGCGGCGACAACAGAGGCCAAGATAGCTGGAACGGCGATGGTAGAGAATTGCATAGCGAATGTACTGATGATAATGAAGAAACAAGAAAAAAATCTTAACGGGAAAATGTGTCTTTATATACTTTTCTTGTGGCAAGAAGACGGTCTCTTTTGAGCGTGTTGTGGTATCTTTTGGGATGCAGCCTATAAAAAAAGAAACGACCTTATTTCAAAAGTGGTAACAGATACAGATTTGTGTTCCGGTGTGGAAAAATTTTTCCCTTTGTTTGCTCTTCTGTCAGCTGCTGCGCAACCGACTCCAGGGGAGCCAGCGTCGATGTGAATCATCCAGCGCATCCGAACAATACGCTGGAGAACTCCTGTGATCTCCACTTGGATCTCAATCGCTGGCTGGTCTAGAGCACATATGCCGATCAAGGTCTGTGACCAGGTACTCGGTACATCCTCGAGTTCCATCGTGACGTCGTCAAACGACGAAAAAAACTCGTAACCAATGTCGCCATCGCATCCACACCCTGCAGTGCTATTAATATCCTAAAAATTGCTACCGCTTCCATTGGACAAAATTAGACGAAGCACCATGGGATTTGTGACAGACTCTAACAATAACGATTGGGCCAGAAAGTGACGAAGGTGTAGAAAAGGAGGAGAATTGCACGAAAAACACTGGCACAATACTAAGTTCAGGTTACGCTTCCCTTCAGAGCAGAAATGCAATGGAACGAAAAGATAGACGTGCTCGCCTCTTTCCTTTGTTCGAAGGTAGTTTCTGTTTAGTTGTTTATTATCGGAGATATATGCACATGGTGGACAATCTCCCAATGAATCTCGCCCTAGGTAAGTTTCTTGCCCCTCTACGAGAAAAATGTAGTTAATTACTAATCGACAATGTAGAGTTTGTTATTGACTTTCCGGCCATCCCATATTCTATCATCTTCTGGAAATTTGGCTGTGACTTTTCATAATTTGATTTTTTTAACATTTATGCATTTATTTGCAGAAATGTGTATGATGGGAATCGAAGTGTGTCAGCCATACCAAATAATTGATAATTATAATTCAATGATATAGATTTGAATCGCTTAGAGTTGAGAAAATAGTGTTATACCTTTCGGTAAGGTAGTATAGCCAGTTAGGAAGTTTAGATGATAGCGGGTGTAGTTGAATCTTTTGATAAGTGTGGTTCCGATTGTATCAATATTAACTTTTATTATGAGAGATGTTGTTATTTACCAATCAACTGGAGAAGTAGACTATTTTGTTATCTTCGCATTTTTAACTGTTGATTCATATATGTGATTCAGATAGGACATTTAGAGATTGAGATGGAGATTCAAATGTAGAGATTCTAAGTGAGTATGACTTAAAAATACTCAATATTTTGAGTGCTTATTAGACATACAAGTCGTACAGGGTAGAGAAATAAATTTAGTGTGGTTTAAAAAGTAGAAGAGTGACAGAGGTTGCTAGACGATTTGAATGATTTTGGTAGTATACATATAATGACATGTCAATTGAAATGGCCTCTGGAATGTCAACATAAAATGAACCTTAGTTTACCATCGTCAAGACCATCCTTTATCAGTTAATTACCTTATTCTCATGACCTTATCGGTATCATAAGGCTATGCTGTGGGGTAGTAGCCACAATTCATCTCAGTTACTTGCAACTATCTTACTTCCAGTACTGCACATAATAGAGTTTACTACATCAATATCGCTTCTTCTATATCTATTCCATATCTATGCTAATAACGCGAAGTTTTCTTTTATCGTATTCTCATTTTCATCATATTAATGTTGTTTGTTATTTTGATTACCAGCACCCGTATCCACCGTCAACAACCAAGTTGTGGCCGGTTGTGTACGAACTAGCAGTGCTGCTGGCCAAGTACAAGATGGAACCAACAAATTCCTTTGGCTCGGCCATTCTCTTCATTGGGATTCTAGATTCCCATGCTTCCTTCATTTCGGCGTGGCCAGAAATGACATTCTTGGTCAATGGAGTCAAGATGTATCCTGGGGACAAAGTGTTGACTCTGATGTTGTATTTGGCCCATTCACAAGCCAATGACTTGGCCAAGTGGATGACACCGGCCTTCAGCATGTTGTACATGCTTTGTGGTTGTGGGTCGTTAACAATAGTTCCCGACATGGATCCAATAAGAATAATGGATCCTGGCAAGTTGTGCTTGATCAATGGTCTGGCAAACAGTTGAGAGACGTAGAATGCTCCCAATCCGTTAACCTTCATAATACCCTCAGCATTGGCAGCAGGGTAGTCTTCAGCAGGGAAGTTTTCACAGTATCCGGCAGTGTTGATCAACAAGTCAGATACCTTTCCGTGGTGTTCGGCAATAGCCTTGAAGGTGGTCTCAACATTCTCGGCGTCACCAATGTTACAAGACCATGCGCTGACTTCGCCAACGTTTCCTTCTTCTGGTCTACCCTTCAAGGTTTCATGAGCCCACGCAACAACTTCCTTAGCAGCAGCCTGGGTACGTTCCTGGTTGACATCAATGAGTGCAACTTCAGCTCCTTGAGCCACCAAAGCACGAGAGATCACCTGGGACATACCACCTGAACCACCAGTAAGGATAGCAAGTCTACCGTCCAATCTAAAGCTTGGTACAACGTTATCGTAAGTAAAGTCCATTTTAATGTATAGTGATGAGTGATAGTATTCAAACTAAAAAACTTGTGAAATGGACTGATATTTATATGAAAAAAAATTCTTTATCGGTACTTCCCCGGATTTTTTGCAACCTCTTTTCTTTTTTGTGATGCCCATCATGACTGTTGTAGCATTCCAAAATGGCTGAAGGCGGGACTGGAAGAGAGTGATGCGAAAAAGTTGGGGTGTTCGGAGGTTCGTTAAAGTACTGTCGGCTCCTCCATGTGGTGGCACATTAGAGAACCTATGAAACTCTCGGACAATAACAATAGCCCTACAATCAAAGCATTGTATTACCAACAATTGATACAACATAGAAAGTATGACAAAAAAGAAAAAATCTAGAGATAGATGATCAATACATGGTCCACCTAAACGTGGAGGCCCATACAAATTACAAAGCTTGACCTATGATTAGAAACTCTCCTATCATGCTTTAAGGCGGGCCCGGGATAATAGACAAAAAAACTCTCATCTTAACAAAAATAGATGACAGGTGAAAAAAAAAAAAAAAACTCAACGTTTAATGAGGTCACGAAAACCGATAAACGGTAGATTAATCATGTGTTTGATCATGTGATAGACTTATTTGTATGAGTAAGTTGGTCCTTTGATAACCTATTCGTTACTAATTGTTATGAATTCTTGGTTACTAATTACAAAGGCGTAGATTGTTCTTGGATTGTTCTTGAATTGTTCTTGGAGTTCGTATTCTTTTGTTTATTGACGGCTTGGTGTCGTCTACAACTAGCCATCTACAGGGGCTAACCCAGCCACCACCAACTACCGTTTACAACGTGTAGCTATTGAATTGAGATTATTAGAACCCCTAATTAAAGAGTAACATAACTACAATTAGCTGAGTAATACTCTTAACTAGTAACTACATTTTTTTTTCCAGCTTACCTCTTGACTAAGTGGTACTCAATAAACAATCGTAAAAGAAACACCCCATCTCCACACAGAAGAACCCACCTCCACAGGTACCGCAAAAGAATTGACACTCCAACTATCCCGCCTTACAACCCCACACACACAAGATTAAGAAAATGTGGAGTTGATTTTGGCTGCCTGGAAGGTATATCCTTGGTAATGCAAGTTTGTTAGATGTTCCGTTCGGAGAGTTTGAGAATTAATTAAAAGCAACAAGACAACAAGACTCTGAGTCTTTTTCTTTTTAGTAATTCTGTTGGGGATCTCTAAGTATGGAAGTCTAAACGCAGAAACCCTGTTATGCAGGGTTCCTGGACTAGTCATTGGCTCAAAATTTATGATAAGAGATTTTTCTGTGCTCTTCGATCGACTTCTGAAGGTTTAATTGAATTTTCTAGAATTAAAATTTGACTCCGAGAGTGTTTATTATTATCGTAATTGAGACCTCCTATCCAATCTTAAATATTAGTTCATTTTTTAACGTATAACAGAGTTAAACTTGAAAGTGGGAGAAGAATGAAAATTTGCACCCATCGTCATTTTATCAAATAATTTTACACGAAGATAGTTGAGCATGCAGCACCAAGCTTAGTCAATTCTATTACTAGTGTAATGCATTGTGTAATTTTAATAACTGCAGAATCGTGGGCAACATGAATGCACCTACTTGTGCCCAATCACCCAACTCTGTCCGTAGAATATTTCAACAAGACCATTTTCTCCTTTCCTTTAGTTTGGGACTAGACAACTAAGTCGTTCAATACAAACGTTAAATTTCCATAAACTGTAAAAGTAGCTTGGGTATAAGCAGAAATTAAGTCACTAAGGATGCTACTAAAAATCACTTTTGATTCCTATTAGATGTACTAACAATGTTACTTATTAGGATGGAGTCAAAGCATCTAGTGTCTTTTTTGGGAATTGAGCATCTTAGGAAAGCGATTGATCATTGTACAAATCATACTACAAGCTTACTATTGAATTGTTCTTAAGGTTATTAGCTGGCACTTAACTACTTGTTAAAAAGTACTCGCACTCATTCAAGGTAAATATTGATTAACTAATAAAACACCAATTGTAGCCAGGTCATTGAAGCATAGAAATACTTTAAGAATCAAACACACCCTTACTACTCTTCAACTAATATAGAAATTGAATAATTATCCTTTTGAAATGGTGAGCACACGTATCGAAAATCTAGACTAATTTTAATAAGCTATGAGTGAAGTCTCATGCTACGTTTGGAGCACTGTAGTCTTTAGAGAAGAAAGCTCACGCCAATAGAAGAAGTTCTCCCAGTAAAAATCTTAAGTTAATTGAACGATGAAGCGACCAACTTAGGTAAAATCTGACTATTAGGCATACTTTATAGATGACTGTTCAGTTGTTGTTTAATAGGCGTCACATTCTTGAAAATTGGTATTTATTATATTACAGTTTTGTGTCCGAAACTGTCTTTATCTTCAAGCAGATACGAAATAATGCTACTGCCCTTGCATATATGACCAGTCAATGTTGCAATTACAAGTTATCTTGACATTTCTAGATTGACACATTTATGATACATCAGTGCAAACTAATTGATTCTCAATCAGGTTTTGAAATTGGACTGGACACTCCATAGTTTGTTCCTGAAGTGGCTTCACCACATTAATAGAGCTCGTAAATAGCTTATTTAATTTTTGTAATACTTCACGAATTCGAAACTCAAAAACCGAAGAAGGCCAAAACTACCATTCCGTAGCACATTAAAGTTACAAGTACCTTTCGTTGAGCTCATCAGAACCCCTAACCGGGGCTTCGAAATACTCAATTTTTGCAACTAATAGTACCTTAACTATTTCTTAAATCGGGCATTTTAATTATTAGTACTCTTGAAAAGAGCATGAATTTGACTCAATTAAACTTTATTATTATAGGCATAATTTTACAGTAAAAACTGGCCAACATCAATTACAAAACAGGCACATAGAAACGAATTAATGTAGCAATCATTTATAGTACTTGCAAAGAATCACATCTTCTTAAGACCTCATGATTGTCTTGCTGGATGCTTTTACAGGCAACATTTGACTACGGTGAATTGTAAAAAGATACCGTGAATGTGTTTTGTTTACTGATACGAACGAGGCTCATGTATTTAGATCGAGGCTTACTCTCTGAACTAACCGTGCCCAATCTATTTTAATCATTGTCATTACAAGTTAAAGACGGTACACTAAACCAGTTCAGATACTGCTCATGCCTTACTATCAATTTGCGGCACAGTCTGGAAACCTCACAACCCTATTATAGTTTATCTTCAAACTTTATCAATACCATTTACGAATATTATGTACAGTACAACTTCACAACGCCCTATAAATAGGGAGAAAGTGTAGAGTTGGAGAAACTAATTGTGAGTCAACAGACTAGCTAGACAGCATGACAGAATCATACCTCATTAGCGATAAAGTTAGACAGGTAGTTTTGAGTGTTATCACAGCATCAATAGCTTGGGGTGCTCACAGTATTTGGATTATTATTGCAACTAGCATTAACAGAAACTATTCTCTAATAGACCCAGCAGTTGGCAGCTGGGGATTCATTAAAGTAACCTTTGACTATATTACTGCTACGAAAAAGTATGTGAAACTGATAGGAGGTGATAAACATACCAAAGGTGGATGGCTTTTGGCGCTGTTGGTGGTTATGGCATTCCTTAACTTCTTTATTCTGTTTCTGTCTGCTGGGTTCTCGCAATTGAGTAAACCAATATTCGTTCCTACCAATCTGACCTTGGTGAATGCGACTAATATCGGTTACGCTATCGGAAGCAATTCCCACTTTAATGTCACCAACGATGCTAAAGTTAATGAGCCAACATTTGACGAAATGGCGTCGTTTTTAAATAAAACCAAGGTACCCATGGATAACGTACTCGTACGTAACATCCTTAGTGGGATGTCGCAGCCTCTTTTGACTACTTACTTTGCTGATAACGAAGAAACTTTCTACAATGGAAACTGGGATCTTGAAGGCCTTATTGAGTATCAGAACATCGGATCAGGTATAACTTCAAATATTGGATACTTACCGACAGCTTCTCAAGTATTCTCCAACAGGACATGGGAAGGCAACTCAACAGTTAATGATACTATAACACTAATGAATTTACCCGACTTACTTACCAACAGTACTCTACCACAAAACTCTTGGATTACCATGAGGTACTCGCAACATAAAAATGTTCAGAACACCACGGAATATATGTTGGCTAGTCACCAAAACCTCAACGGTAGCTATAGATATGTTTCTGGTGTCGAGCGCCGGGTAACTTCAGATTGGAATCCGTATCATTTAGTATTGAACGGGCTGGATAGTGAGTTATTTATCGAAGACAAAGATGGGAACTTGTTCAGCAGTAACAACACTGGACAGAGGTACTTTGTTATACAAGAGGCGGCGATTTTCCTGATTAGAATCAACAGAACCGTGAGTGATGCTTATGTACTAAACACCGTGTTCAAGGACCCTACTTTGACCCTGGGAGATAACCCTGTATTGGCCTTGAATGGATCTATTTTTGTGCTGTACTCCAACCAGGTGGTTAACAAACAAATGAATCTTGCCTTAACATTGTACCAAGTGACTGATGGAGCACCCAAGTATATGAATCTCTTCGAATCTGCTTCGTTTCTACAATACACCAACTACAGTACTATCGTTAGAGAATTGGTGGATACACCGATTATTAAGAAGCAGGTTGAGATGGCGGATTTCATGTTGATGGATACGTCACCTACAGATGGTGTCCCGTGGCCCAATTTAACTGACTACATGCGTGACCAGAAAAATAGATGTTTAATTTATGAATGTCGTGTTTCTACAGCTGGGAGAATTCGGTACAGGGGCAAGACGTTGATTTACACGGCAGTCGCTATAGCAGTAGCAGCGATATTTTTGTACGGCTTCACTTGGCTTGCAAGTGGATACAGTGATGGGATTACAGTTCACACGGTTGCTCATGATGTTTTTGTTAAAGGTAGTGAAAATTCCACATTATGGTGGGATACAAATTTACGCACCAGTTATACAAAGTTGGCAGATTCTGCAACTAGTGACGAGGTACAAGCTTCTGATGTTTTTGAAAAAACAACTGTTTGATTCACCCGTGAAGAATTACGTATTGAATTCATGCAATTTATTGAATTGTAGTTGTAATGATTAAGATGAACGATGAGCAGTGCTTTTTGTGTTTTTGCAGCCATACTTTGGTAATTGCTGCAAAGCCTGTATACAAAAAAGAAAAGAGGAAGGAGCACAACTAGTTGGAGCATTGAATGAGTAGTCTGAGTAACAGAGGATCGTTTATGTTGCTACGATTGCAGTAGAGATGTCTTAAATTTAATCTTGAGTATATGCTACTGAGAATACCGCAAGAGTGGGACCATGTTGATGCATTGTTTATTTGAATACTATAATTATGGGTGTCCCAATATGCAGAGATGTGTATGTAATTGGTATTGCTTTCATGTTTAGATGTAGTAGAGTACAAGAGTACATTTGTATGTTTTTGATATGGCTGTATAGTTCAAAGATAATCAAGCTAAAGCTAACAGTTGAAGTAAGTGTTTGGTGGCTATTTAAAATTCAAAAGTATGCCATTGTATGCGCTAATATGTACTAGAACGTGCAGAATGTGTTATAAAGTATATCAAATGTAGTTATCGTAATGCTAAGAAAGAAGGTGTACTTTAGTTCACCTTATACTCCATAACCACTACCACTTTCCCTATTTCAACGTATAGGCAAACTAACAAATATAGTGAAGAATAACAGAGTGAAATTCATTCACACTATCGTGAATCCCCACCTCCAGCTGCAACATCACTAAATACTAATCCCTTTACTCTCTCCCGTTAAACTGCTTCAAAATCCTTATCATAAGATTTTGATTATAATTTCCTGCATAAATCCCCCTAAATCAAAATGAAGACGTAGCAATAACCCTAACATTAACATGAACTTCATCAAAAAGTTCATGGGTACGACACCCACTGATGAGGTTGCTCTGATTCCTATTGGAAAGCTCTATTTGCGGCGGTCTCCAAAGTCTCCCAAGGGAGAATTAGAGTGTCTTTACAATGACGCACAAGCAGAAATCAGGAGAACCACAGCTCCTTACTTTTATCAATTGTCTGTGACTAGAGTTTACCAGGAAGGAGAGCTCAGTCTTAGAGATGGTGGAAGTGACTTTGACTCTGATGAAGATGAATACGACGATGGTAATTTACCTCGCTCTCCACAATCTCTTACTGATGTTAGTCGTGCCATCAATTCTAAAGACGAATGGAATTTTGCCATCTCAGAAGATTTGGAATTCCACTTTTATCAGAAACAAGATGGTTATAGAGCATTTGCTTGGAAAGATATGACTGGTGATGAAGGTGATCAGTTTGAATTTGTAATTGAAGAAGAAGTTAAGTTCAATGAAGTTGATTTGTTCACCTTACTGTTGTACAAGTGTTTGTATGAACTGAAGTACCATAAGGATTCATCAGGAATTCACTCATTATCGCAACTTCTGGAGTTTAGTGGCCACTCAAAACTGTCTTTATTTGTAGATGAGTATTCATCTTCAGAAGCTTCAGAAGAAGATGAAGAATCTGATGGTGAAGATGGAAAACAAAATCCAAAGAATACTCAAAATGAATCTGATGATGAGGATTTTGAAGATGCAGTCACTCCAGAGCAACTCCCTTCAAAATTTGTACAGGACCAATCGGAAGAAGCTCCACCCAAGGGAGAAACTGCCTACGAATCCTCGCAATTCTCATTGCATTTATTTGATTCTTCTGATGGTGCTTTTCATTTACAAGCCCCAACTACGAAAGTCACAGCTCAATTGATTAAATTAGCGCCTTTCCAATATACTTTGTATGTGAAGTCAGAAGAAGAAGAAATCAAGTTCAACGCTACTGTGGCTTCGAACATGAACCCTACATTCAACTATGAGCACTTACTGTTCACCTTTAATTACATTGTATTGGATGAATCGGATGCGAAAGCAGCATACACTTGGTTATTGAAGTTTGAAACATTCAACGATTTACAAGAGATACAATCTCAGTTCATGATTGCTTTATATGAAACTTTAAACAAACAGGAATGGAAAACCAAGCAAATGAAAGAAAGTGGTGAGGAATCTTACTTATCTGACACTCTTGCTATCTCCAACAAGTTTGCAAACATTGCACTTGATGATTCAGATGAAGAAGACGAAGAAGAAGAAGAAGAGAAAGTAAAACCTTCCAAGAGGGTTACAAGATCTACGTTTGATACGGCAGATGACGATGACGAGTTTGGAGATAGGGAAGACGAGGAAGCCCAAAATAGAGACTGGAGATCAAGCAGAGACAAAAACTCTAACTTGGTAGTTGGCACTGCCAACGACAAGAGTTTTGTCGCCAGAGGAGATAAGTTGGGAGTCTTCAAAGTAGACAACTCTGGGCTCGAGTACTCTACAACTATTTCCAAGTTAACTGACTTGAACGGGAAGCTGTTTATTCCATCAAATTTGTTACTCCATCAACAAGATCAATACATGATCATGTCTAATGCAAAGAGCGATCTGCTCTACAAAATGGACTTGAATAGAGGAAAGGTTATCGAGGAGTGGGGAGCAGACCATACTATCAACTCTTTTGGGCCAAATAGCAAGTACAACCAATTGACAAATGAGCAAACTTTAACTGGTGTTTCGGACAATAGCTTGTTCCGTATCGACCCCAGAATTCTGGGCAAGAACAAGATTGTCAGTGATACCGTTAAAGAATACAAGACCAAGTATAACAATTTCAATACTTTATCCACGACAGAACAAGGGTATATTGCAGTTGGATCTAAAAAGGGTGACATCAGATTGTACGACAAGTTGGGAATGAATGCCAAAACAGCGTTGCCGTCGTTGGGAGAACCTGTCACAGGATTGGACAGCTCAAGAGATGGAAGATGGTTATTGGCTACATGCCATACTTATATACTATTGATTGACCTTATAGTTGGATCTGGCCAAAGGAATGAAGGAAGTTTAGGTTTCAACAAGCCTTTTGACCAGGATAAAAAACCAACACCACACAGATTAAGTCTCAAACCTGAGCATTCAGCGTACATTCAAATGAAAAATGGTGGGAAACCAATCAGGTTCACCAAGGCAAGTTTTAATATTGGTGCAACATATAAGGAGTCATCTATTGTGACTTCAACTGGCCTGTTCCTTATAGTGTGGTCATTGCGTGATGCGATCCTGAAGAATGGATCTTCGTATACAATTTCTGACTACAAGGGAGAGATTGTTGCTGAAGGGTTCAAGTATGCCTCAAAGACAGATGTTGTTATGGCACAACAAGATGATGTTCTGATGGTTAAGAAGAGCAGTCTAAAGAATCCAAATAACGTTTTGAAAACCAGTGGACGTATTTTACGAAGTTCCGCGAGATAACCTAGTGTTGAACTAACCCGAACGCTTGGATCGTTCATTTTTTTGCATTGAAGGCTTGATTTCTATATGTAGTTTAATAAATAATACAAAGGACATTTTTAAATAAGATGTAGTTGCTTCTTCATTTACAGTAGACTTCAAGTGTATTGAAATTGCTATTACTGTTACTATAAAATTGTAGTGTGACAACTTGTCAGCATTTTCTTAAATATCCCTTAGTTACACCTTGGTTCCCTTAACTATATACATTGAACCAGGAGCTTTTGACTAGAAAGGAACTCATCATTTATGGTTTCGACCTAAAATTTGGTAGCACTCATCAATCTAGTCAACTTCCATCAATACAAACAATGTGCTGATCCTATATGTCCCGTTGAATTTTGAATATCCTTCTTCATTTGTCTCTTAACATATCAAGTATACTCTTAAACGTACTATAATCACCTGAATCCGAAAGACCTCTTGAACTCATCCCACCATATCACCCTGAACGCATTCACCTTATGTAACCTTGTTGGCTTGTACATGTGCAACGGTATCTCCTTCATATGTTCACCATGTAAAGGATGACTAGGGTTATCAAGGGGTATTCTATTGATTCTAGCATGTACTCTCCTCACCCAACGATGGAATGCAGGCGAATCTAGAAGCTTGCGGTAGAGTATCTCTTCTATTGATTGTGGGGGTGGTCTCATCTTCTGGTTGACAAAATTTAATAATGATTTCAATTATGATCTGGGTGGTGAAGTATGTCAGTTGAAAAATGTTTGAGTAACATTTTGAGTAAGTGAAAATGATGTGTATGGTTTGTAAAGTGAGGCAGATTGTTAATGTTGAATAATATGGATTCACAGAGAGTTAAGAGGGTTTACGTAGCATATGTAAACTAATGAAGCACACTGAGATTGTAGTAGGGGCATTCGTTTACAGAAATAGAGACTCAAGTTCAATAGAGAAAAAGTATGTATATTACTATTCACTTTCAAGAATGCACACTGGAATCATAATGCTGAAGTTATAAGAGTATTGAACCACTTGTACATATCATTTCTTGATTTTTAGATTATCAACAAAATCAAAATTAGTCATGAATAAGATGTATTTATTGGTAATCATTTGTCTTAAATATGACATGACTTTTATGTGGTTAAGTATGAGTAAGGACTTGTTGAGAGCACTAGAAATGAGTGAGATATCAGAAAGGGAAATGAGATTGAGGTGGAGATCTTAAAAAGAAGATCATAATAAGAAGGAAATCATAACAAGTGAGAAATTAGAGTGAGAAATCAGAGTGACCGCAGTTGTTAAACATACCTTACTGAAATAACAACATTTCCAAACAAGAAAGTACCCTCAATTAAGTATCGAAGGTGCCTAGTTCCAATTGAGTTTGAATAATCACATGTGATGTTCAAATATACTTCAAATAACCAACTTTATAAGAACTTCAACTCATGCATTTAATATCCAATTACCACCTTAGGAAATCAGTAAACATCTAGTTAAACAATGCTATCAATTGAACAACTGTTAATTCTATACATCAGAATCATAGCTGAATAGAAACCGATATTTCTCACTATACAATGAAATGTACAAACTATCTATCATTAACATTAACTAAATTCCATTCCATTCCAATCCAATCCAACTCTTATCTTTTGTTCGAAGTATTTCCCATTTCTTGATTCCTAGCCTAAATCACTAACAACCTTAATCCCAAGTACTCCTAAACAACACCTCTATCGTAATCAAAACAACCCCATCTTATCTTCTCAACCACCCTTCCTGTTTTGGTGTGTTTGTAAACATCATCCACAAGATGAGAATCAAGTGGTTGAAAAAAACCCACAAATCATTTCAAAAAAAAAACATCAAAAAAAAAACAAAGCATCTTCTTATCATTATAAGTAGACATTAAAAGACCAAAGTCAAGGCTTTTCAGAAGAGGAATCTTATAGCACTGTATCGCAGAGAAAGTGCACAATTTGTATAGTTAACTGCTGGAGCTTTACTTATAATCTGCGAGAAATATTCACACCCTTGCTCGTCAATATATTCTCGGGTACAATCATGGACACGTCCATTGACGGTATCAGCTTCAATGTTGATGATTATAAAATAGACATGTCGCTGTTGGTAGAAGACGACGACCATTCACATAGTCCTACCAAGAAGAAGTTTCCTAAGAAGAGAACACTGCAAATACCCAAGGTCAATATGTTCAATATGACTTATCCATTGGCTATATCCAATAACCCTCGGCTCAATTTGAAACCATCGTACGATTCTATGGCTAACGAGTTATTCCAAGTAACAAGAAAGGCATCGTCAGCACATAGTGCACCTACGTTACAACCAGAAACATCAAATGATGTGTTTGGGGAGTTTGAAGAGGCCGCAGGCGGGTTCTTACTGGGGAAAAGATTGAATAATGATAAAGTAGAACGAATGATGAACACATTACATCAACACCCTGAATTCCTAGATTATGAGATGGACGATCAAATGAGAACCCGTTTTTATAAGGGAAGATTCAATAAGAATCAATTTAGCATCGACAACAACGAGGGAATCGACGTCCTGGTTGGAAACTACTTGGAAGAAGACCAAAGCCCTACACCAGAACAAGAAAATAAGGAAAACGTGTCACCATTTCCAGACCCACTTAAAACAGTTAAGAACATTGAACAAAGTTCAATTAAAAAACCCAGAGGTGTTCTCAACAAGAGAAGAAACCAACTGTCGAATATTCCAATACTTAAACCGTTACTGAACTTGACCAACGTCGAAATCAAAAAGACTGAATTTGTCGTCAAGAAAGACTTGGGTTCGACGTCCCCAAAAAGAATTTGCATACCACAACATAGAAATCTCAACACGAGTAAACCCAGCATCAAATATAAACAAAGCAGTCCGCAGATATTTGTGGTGGAGCTGCTGACAGGACTGCTCAATGATGCCACACGGTTCGGAACCGAGTTGAATGCTTCCAATTGTGAAGACTTCCCTCTCCCAGAAGACGTGAATGAGATTGTCCAGATCCCTACAAACGAGGATCCCAAAACAAAAGAACAGAAAATGGCAATCATCAAGGTACTTCCTAATAAGTTTTCCAAGGAGATGGAAGAACAAGAAGTCATGAGTAAGATTGGATTCTATACTCCACAACAGTTTGAACAGTATAGAGATAGCCCAGAAGGTGGAAACGTAACGGATTCCCCGAATACATCTGGTGTAGAAGTAGTCAGCCAGAACTTTGAAGAAAAGGCGGACAGAAAGGTTCGTTTTGCTGAGGTTTTGGAGTGGTAAATTTCATTAAATAGGATTATAATAGACATTAATTTAGTATGCAAGGCTTGTCACACTACTATACCAGCCGTTCGTTACTAAGTGCTGAATAAGCAAGACGAATCCCAAAATAGCTAAATTAATCCATTTTTAGAATTTAAGTTAAGTAATTAAAACTCAGAAGATCACTTATAAGTATCATGTGAGTGTCTTAAAGATTGTATTCTTAGAAACATTCGTTGTACTGTAAGGATGTTAAGTCTTATTTAATTTTACTCAATTTTAATCAAATTTTTCAAATTTATTCAAATTTATTTCAATACTTCTATAGAGATATAACCAAAAACTATTAAAACATTATTAAGTAATATACCAATCTCCCAATCTATATTGTATTTTACCTTTTGGCCTAGTAATCGAGCATACTTCTCCTTTATCAAAAACCCGTCTTTCTATCTTGAAGCCTTGAAAAAGCCACTTTTATCAACATTGAAAATACGTGTTTTTTTCTTCGTTTAAATTTAAGTCTATCCTATCTTTCAGTTAACAGATACTCCAACATGTCCACATTCTTTGATGAAATGAAAAAGTCCTTTGAGGACGTTACCGTCACTGACGGTAAGATCGATACTGCTGCATTTTTGGAAGCTTCCGAGTCTTTGGTCAAGTTGTTTGATTTGCTTGGATCCCTGGCCTTTTCTGTTGTTCAAAACGATATGACAGGTAACATCACCAAGATCCGTGCCAAGTTATTGGCTGACCCAGCTGGATCGGCCACCTTGCAAGACCTTGTATTGTCTGAGGCTGGTGGAAAGACCAAGACTGCCACACAAGGATTGTTGTGGTTGTCGCGTGGATTACAGTTCACCGCACAAGCTATGAGAGAAACAGTCGACAGCCCATCCATCGAGTTGTCCAAGGCCTTCACTGACGCTTACTCCAAGACATTATCGCAATACCACAGTTTCATCATCAAACCTGTCTTCAAGGTTGCAATGAAGGCTTGTCCATACAGAAAAGATTTCTTTGAAAAGTTGGGTGCCGATCAAACCAAGGTAACTGCCCAGTTGGAAGCATGGTTGAAGGCTTTGGAACTGATTGTTAAGATCATCATGGATTTCTTCACTTCTGGAAACTACGGTAAGGGTTTGTAGGGAAATTATGGGTCAAACTCTACGTGGAAAGGAAAATAGAATTGTATACTCCAAGTAGGGTCTGGTAGACTAATATGAACTGAGATATTATGACTTACAAAAATTAGATATGATCTGACTAAACCTTGATGTAGCTCTCTTATCCACTATATACCCAATAAACCATTCGCTTATTCGTTGATCTTCTTGGCTTCTTGCATCAATTCATATAACTGGCCAACTTGCTCTGGAGACATCTTATCAAGGTCTGCTTTCTTCAACCGTCCTTCACTCCAGGATCCTCCACTCAATGAACCCAAATAATCCTGCCACTCTGTCAAAAAGCCAACAATATGCAATGGGTTATCAATCCTCTGGTGAGCCTTGAATTCTGCTTTCACGTACTGATCTCCCAACAGTCTTAAATCAGCTGGAAGACTATGAATATGTGCTCTGAGAATGGCACGGTAGAGTTGTAAGGGTGGCAAAAGTGGCACTGCGTTCCGCTCAGGACGACGGGCCCTAACGAGTCTGACTAACGTGGGTCTCATCTGTGGTTCTAATTAATTTTTTTCACGTGAATAGATTATAAAAATGGTTGTGGACCTGTCAGAAGACAGTGAGAGAAGTTCATGATATATTGAGTATCATATTGCTTATTCTGTTGGTTTGTACAAGGCACTTTCCTTAATGTACATGATTTTGCAGGTCACCTCATCTTTGATAATATTAGATCTACTTTAAAGGTAGAAGCGATAGACTATAAATTCACTGAATAATCATAGAGTACACCCAAAACAATAAAATGATAGCTTGACTAAAGAGTATGACAACGTTCATCACTTATCAAATGTCACACTCTTCTTAGTCACACTCTCCAAATCACTCTCTATAACTGCTCCACATTTTGCACCCAACATCACCCAAGTAACTCCATTAAGTGCTTTTGAGAAGGTTACTTTAAACGAGTAATAAAACACATCAAAGAGGAAGGTGTATTACTCTCACTGTGCAACATGTATTCTGCAATATGAGAAGCACACCTACGATGAATAACCAAAGCCTCCAGAAAAGCACGCTCTCTACAAGCCACATTAGTAGAAACCGAAGCATCCGCTCATAAGCAAGACCCACCCATATAAAGCAGTTGCATCCCACAGGAATAGCCTCTTATGAGCCTAATCAAATATTAACTCCAAAGTGACGATTAAATTGTCAAACTCGTTCATCTCATTTTTGGCCCCACATATAAGACGCAAATACTAAGTTGCCTCTATTTCAAAATGATCTCATCAGAACGTCAAACTACTTAACAAAGGCTGTCACCAGCTTTCAATCTAGACCCATCTTGGTTACCTGGTCACCAATTTTAAACTTTTTTAATTCGATTGAATGAGCGATTCAAGGCGTCCGGTATTCTATTTCGGATGGAATATGAAGCTGCAATCTTACCTTCAGATATTATGGAACAACTCATCTGGTTGTCTTGTTGTCATTATATCCAGTCCTTTGTATATCCGTGATTACATTTTTCGTGCTAAACAAAATAGGGAGACCATGAAAATAGAGCCCGGAACCGTTCACCATAAACCGAAGGCCGTGGCAAAACTGCACTTCGTGATGTTTTGCAAACGCAAACTGGTACGATATCCAGAAACACTCATTTAGTACCCACAACTGTATTTGGAAGCTCCCAAGACAATCCGAATGTGATGCAAAAGTTTACGATGCAAAAGTATTTTTTTTTTTTTCATTCGACTTCCTATTAGAGTAGTTTATGTTCCAAAATCACTTCCTGTTCGGGGATATTTGCAACCTCCCCCCAATGACAGAATAGCTGGGGAAACATTTAAAAATCCCCTCGAATCCACATGAAAGTTAAACACACCAACTAAATTCTAGAAAGATTCACTGTTCGTTCACTTTTGTTATGAAATTAGCTACCTTAGTGACAATTGCCGTGCTCTCTACAGGTGCCGTGGCACACGATGAGAGTATCAACAACTTGATGGCTGTATTGTCTAAGAAGGACAACTCCGACTTGCTTGCTACAGTTTTGGGCTCTATGAATGCCACTGCTTATGTTCAGAAATGGTCCAGTGGCAGTCTCGACTTCAACCAGTTATTACTGGAAGTTGAGCTGACCCCAGCCTACACTCAGGTTTCCGAGTACATTTACAACAACGACGAGTTGATTCCACTCGCTTTAAAGTACGCCAAACAGTTTGGATTGATTGACAAGAAGAAGAGAGACTTAAGTCTGATCATCCTGTCGATTGGCGCCACCAGCATCGCTAAGTCATTTATCAACAATGCTATCAACCAAGCCGACTTGAGTGATGATGACAAGGCACTGTTAAAGCTGTCTGTTAACAACTTTGACATTAACGAAACCTGGCAAAACGTCAAGGCCAAGATTGATTCTTTGGCCGCAGCAAACCCAGTAGCTGCCAGGGCTATTGGAGACAGAATCAAGAGATCCGCACACATGGCTAAGAGAACATGGAACGAGGTTGAAGAATTACACAAGAGAGCCGACCCACTTGTTTCTGTGTCAGCCTTTGGAGGCGTTTCTGCTTTCAACGATGCTCCAAACGGGGGTACTTTTGCAACCACCGGAACTACACAAGCCGTCTTTTCGTCTCTCCCAACTGGTGGCTTAGTTGGTGCCGTTGACGGATTACTAGGAGGTGCTAGCTCCGGCTTGCCAACCCTCACTAATCCAAGCACAACAGCAGTCCCAACCTCTACTGGTGGTAGTGGTTTGGGCGGATTGTTTGGCGACCTTTTGGGTGGTGCTCCATCTGGAACAACCACTCCAGCAAGCACTAAACCTACTACTACTGCAGCAGCAGGTAATGGTTTGGGTGGATTATTTGGCGACTTGTTTGGCCCTCCATCAAATGCCACCACAACCTCAAAAGCAGCTGCACCAACAGCTTCTGCATCCGACTTCTCATTCGGTGACTTGCTCAATGACTTCTTGGGACCACCATCAAACACATCAACTACCCCAACCACATCCTCAGACTTTTCCTTGAGCGACTTGTTGGAAAGTTTCTTGGGTCCTCCATCTAACACTACTACCACCACCACATCTAGTGGTTCCGGTTCATTGCTTACAGACCTCTTGAATGCGTTCTTTGGCGGTTCAAGTACCTCTACAAGCTCTTCCGGTGGTAGCAGCAGCTTCAGTCTCTCAAGTTTGATTTCTGATATCTTCTCTTGGTTGTTTGGTGGATCTTCGTCTGGATCTGGTAGCTCGGGAGGATCCTTCCTCAGTACGCTTCTCTCTTTGGGAAGTGAACTTCTCAGCTCTCTCTTTAGTGAATTCGGTAGCGGCTCCAGCAGCTCTGGAAGCGGTGGATCATTCTCATTCTTTGGCTTGATCGAAGAAATCTTAGGTTTCTTGTTCCCATCTTCTAGCTCTGGTGGAAGCTTTTCATGGGCCTCCTTCTTCAACTCGATCATTGACTGGCTCTTTGGTCCATCCACTACTAGTGGTGCTACTTGGGGTAGTTTGTTAAGTGAGATTGTCAATTCTTTGTTCGGAGGCTCTGGTACTAAGGGATCTACTGGTTACGGTTCTGGAGTTGCTTCTGGTTCCGGCTCAGGCTCCGGTGCTGGTGTTGGCTACTCGGCTGCCACCCCAACTGGTGTTTTCGGATCTTCGGGCTTGAAGTGTTGTTGCCCACCTTCCTTGAAGAAGAAGAGATCGGTCAGAAGAAAGGTGCAGAGATCATTATACAGCGTGTTGCAAAAGAAGCAAGAAATGATTGCCGGTGCACTGTATATCGACTTCATCTCTGAGTAGACGAGATAGAATTGGGGAGTAGGAGAAATTTAGTTTAAAATGTATACCATGGGAGTTGTTTAATTTAATGATATTGATGAGAAGATAATTGAAATTAGTAGAGCTAGGAGACTAAGAAAAGATTAGGAAACTCAATAAACCTAGAGTGCTGATTAGAGACGATCAGAAGGTAATTAGAAAGACCACTAGGGGTACGTAGAGGCTAAAGAGGGTGCCAGGGCAAGTTGGTGAGTTTAGACGGTTGAGTGAGTTGCAACCATTTTCTACCCTACTTGCTTAATAGGTGAATAGAACTATCAGCAGCATAGCTAATTACTGTATTTGAATTCCAACGCAATTAATAGCACTAGTTTATTTCAAAAATTTAATTTATGTACATTTTTCACTCCAAATCGATTAATTGCAATATTCTTGCTACTGTTCTTCCAAAGCGTCTCTTACCTTCCTCATCAACCTTAATGATGCTACAGAGGACGGAAACACGGAGATGCTGTCTAGATTCATTCGTTGCAAATATAAATAGAACATTCTTTTCCTATAGTAGTTAGAAACAATGATGACACTAAAGCTTAAATTGGAATCGAGGACTAAACAACTTTTAACTCCAAATGTGGGTTATAAATCTCTTTCTGCACATCATAATGGTTGTCACTGCGAGAAGAAAAAGTCGAAGAGTGGAGATGGAATGCAACACTCAGTGTGCATTTCTCCATTTAAGTGCTAATTGGAGTTGTGTAACTTGGAGAGTTAAACGAGGAGTAAATGTGTTCATTAAAGTCAACACCAATTTCATGAACGAAAGAACTTTATAGTTCTTAACATTACATTACAAGTAGTCAATATATTACCAAATCTACCCAAGTTTTCTTTAATTTTTGAATATTCTCACATTCTAACCCCATATGACCCGAGTTAAAGACCTCGAAAAAATACGTCGTACTCGTCATAATTTTATCCATTACCATGCAAAAAAGCATTGCAAGGCATTTGACTGTGTAATTTCTAATTCTCAACCCCCCAAGAGGCGACAACAAACATGGGCTCATGAGACGGTTGACACTATTATTACCATCGCTCAACTCCTCTCCTTTGCAGCAAGCACTTCCCTCAATTAAGCTAAATCAAGAAAATTCAGCTAAGTTGTTACTCTTTTTAGTAGTATCGGTCTTTTTTTCATTTCGCTTTTAGGTAATTGCTATATGCACACCTAGCTAAATCGGGATTGTGCTGCTGAGTTGCAAAACAAAATACCCATATCTGGGTATAGAAAGACTGCTTCCCCATTTGCAATGTTTGGGAGAGTCCGTATATCTATAGGTCAAAATCCTGCCACGGTAGATAGACAGGGCTTTTTCCATTTCACACCACCTATTCTCTCGTTATTATCCAACATATATCTTACTTCCGTTAACTTTCACAGTATTGTTAGGTAGAATAGGACCATGAGAATAACAAATGCTTTCAATACGGTGTTGATCACTAGTGCTGTGG
The DNA here is from genome assembly GCA_030568835.1 of Kodamaea hsintzibuensis (nom. inval.). Lineage (NCBI taxonomy): Eukaryota > Fungi > Ascomycota > Pichiomycetes > Serinales > Debaryomycetaceae > Kodamaea > Kodamaea hsintzibuensis (nom. inval.). Next base: position 71,602 of record JAJMJA010000026.1, read on the forward strand.
TCAGTGCCCTTTCCGAGGATTTGGAGAAGAGAAGTTTCTTGGACTCCTTGAACAGTTTATTGGGAACAACACCAGCAGCACCAGCTGCCGCACCAGCAGCAGCACCAGCAGCCGCACCAGAGGCCGCACCAGTAGTAGCTGCAGCTGTAGCTTCGGGTAGCCCAGAAGCAGCTTCTGCTAATGCCGAGGCACCAGGTGCTTCTGCTGTAGCCTTTGCATCCAATGGCCTCAATAGTTTGAACACTACTAGTTCAAGCACAACTAGCTCCAGCTCGTCTAGCTCCAGCTCCTCGACCTTCTCGAGTTTGCCAACCACTTTGCTTACAACAGATGCCAGCTCAGTTCACAGTTCAAGTTCCAGTACCAAAGCAGCATTAGGATTCTTTGCAGCACTTGAAGATCCTTCTGCATCTGCTTCTGCATCTGCTTCTGGTGTTTCTTCCACTCCTGCTTCGACTGCCGCTTCAACATCTGCATCAGCCACTTCGTCAGCACCTTCGTCTTCGTCTGCATCTGCTTCTGCTTCTGCGTCTTCGTCTGCAGATGATGATGATGAAGACTGCACCGACGAATTAACCCCAACAGGTCCTGTAGGACCTATCCCATCAGCTACCACCACAATTGAAATCCCATCTTCGCTTCCACCTTTGTCGTCGCTTGCAAGTGCCTCTGCTACAGGTTCTGCAACGATTTTGCCAAGTGGATCCGTCCCATCAAGCGCGGCTCCATCTGGAAGTGTTACTTCTGGTATTCCTTCTGGTTCAGTCATTCCATCATTATCTTCTGCTGCCCCAAGCAATGTTAGCTCTGCTAGTGATGACGATGATGAAGACTGCACAGACGATTTAACCCCAACAGGTCCTGTAGGACCTATCCCATCAGCTACCACCACAATTCCAATCCCATCATCGCTTCCACCATTGCCAACACTCTCGAGTGCCCCTGCCTCGGGTGCTCCATCTGGTTCAGTCCTTCCATCTGGTTCGGTACTTCCATCTGGTTCAGTATTACCTTCGGGAACTGTACCTACCAGCTCTGATGACGACGATGAAGACTGTGAAACCGTAACACCTATCCCAACTGGTCCTACTGGTTCAGTTACTCCTGTTGGTCCAGGTAGTAACACCGTTCTTCCTTCTGGTCCAGGTAGTAACACTGTTAAGCCTTCTGGTCCAGTAATCACTGGTTCAACTCCAACCTCCAGTGACGATGACGACGAAGACTGCACTACAATTCCAACTAGTCAGCCTACTAACCCAGGCAACCCAGGTAACCCAGGCAACCCAGGCAACCCAGGAAATCCAGGAAATCCAGGAAGCCCAGGTACAACAGGTGGAAATGTGACTAAACCGACTGGTCAACCAACACCAACTGGAGACGACGAAGAAGACTGTGAGACCCTCGCACCAACTCCTCCTCCAGTGTACACTTACACCACTACCAACATTAACCACGTAACTGTCGTTGTCACCAAGACTGGCGGTTGGGGAGGTAATGCTGGCTCCGGTGGTTCTGGCTCCGGTTCTGGAAGCTCTGGATCGAGTGGATCTAGTGGTTCCAACGGTTGGGGAGACGAAGAGGAAGACTGTGCTCCAGTTCCTGGTACTAGTGGTTCAGGATCTGGCTCTGGATCTTCTGGTTGGGGATCTGGTTCTGGCTCTGGTTCCGGCTCCGGCTCTGCTCCTGCAAAGCCAGCAGCACCAGCAGCACCAGCACCAGCAGCAGGTGGATCTGGAGCTGCAGTACAGTGTGATGCTTCTTGTGTTTGCCCAGATACTGGAGATGATGAGGACGAATGTGATGACGAAGCTCCTGCATCATCTGGTTCTGGATGGAACTGGGGTAACTCTGGATCTTCTGGATCTACAGGTTCTTCTGGCTCTAGCGGTTCCGGCTCTTCTGGCTCTTCTGGCTCTTCAGGTTCCAGCGGATCTGGCTCTTCTGGCTGGGGATCAGGCGGATCTAGCGGATCAGGCTCCTCTGGCTCTACTCCTCCTCAAGACGATGAAGAAGACTGTGAGACATCCTCTATTGGTTCTGTACCAACAGCAACAGCTGCAGCCACTACCTCGTCTTCCGGCGGTCTCCTTGGCGGTCTCTTCAACAACTTGTTTGGATCAGGCTCCAGCAGCACCGCATCGGCAAAACCAACAAGCACTGGAAGCTCTAGTTCTGGCTCTGGCTCGTTCATTGATGACTTAATTGGGGACATCTTTGGACCAGCCGGAGGGGCTAGCTCCACTGTCGCTGGATCTGCTACCGCAACCGGTTTATTCACAGGCACAACTGTCCTGACCAAGTTTAACAACAACGGTACAGCAATTGCAACCAGTCTTGCGCCATTGTCCTCAGTCGAACCACCAGTTAACGGTACTTTGAAGGGCTACAAAGGTGTAGCTATTGCAGATTCAGTTGTTAGCACCTCCGCAGGTGCCAGCTCTGCTCCTATTGTCAGCAGCTCACCTAACGCCGCACATAAACCTGTCAACGTTGGCGTGTCCGTCTTACTTGCATCTGTTGCTGCTGTGATGTTATTGTAATGAAGAAAATTGCACTTATACCACGTCCTTATAGTTGCCGGACAATTATACATAATCATCCTACAACACACCGCTCATGATTTATTTGTGTCTAGTACGGACACCGTGCTTCTCCAGGCATGTAATGACTAAAGAAAAATTGAATGTTTATACCTAATATGTGTATAGAATATATACTTATAACAAGACCAGAGAAATTAAGATACATCTGTATATCTGTAGAAATATAACAAGACCAGAGAAGTTAGGACATATAGTGTTCATTTTGACTATCCATAAATGTGAGTCGATTTCCCATTGATCTCTTTACCAAACCATCCTTAGTGGAATCCTTCGTGTAACCACTTACGAGTTAGTTTTCGTAATTATTCCTCGGGGTGCTGAAGCTTCTCATTACGTTAACCTTTTGAAGGTTTTAGGTATCCCCTCATAATACCTTCATCTGCTTATTACTACTTTAGGGCACAAGATTAAGCCAGGGCTGCGAACCGTTGATGCTTATGTACGATTGACAAACCATACTATTCTAGGGAATTATGGTACTGGCAACAAATAGTGCCACTTGTTAGCTGGCTCACGGAATTAGATATCAGCTTCCGAGCATCCATGAGCTCACTCGACTATTTACTCGACTATTTCCACAAGGCTGACCTCTCAATTCGTATCTTGTTGCAATTATTATGACATAACGAACTTTTAGCGAGTGGCTTATGAATGACAGGTGATGCCTTCGCAGAGCCTAGAAGTATTTTTAGCCACCAATATTTATTCTCCAAGTTGTCACCAATTTTCAGTAGAAAGGTTGCGTAGATCTCCAAATCTATTGTGTTTGACTATGACTTGTAAAATAACACTGGTCATTTTTTTGCGATCTGTAGATTTACGACTTTTGGACGGGAAGAGTTATAACTTCGAGGCGTACTCCTTAGGAGGTTAATAACTGCTAAGCAAGCACCAAGTGGAAAGTTAAGAAGAGGACGCTTTGGTTTTCATCATATTGAGCACAGTTTTGTTGCTTTCTTAATTATATGTGCTCGGTTTTAAAAGAACCTAATATTACTTATCCTTAAAAGAGAGCCAAGATTGACAAGCTTACTACGCTAATTATAACGATTCGACTCATTGCACCCGTTCTGGTAGCTTACGATTCCTCCTAGGACTCCAACTCGTGCAATTTACCTTTTCAATGGTCTCGTGACCTGGAGCTATTTTGAGAATGACTTTTTCGCAGCCACTATTGTAGATACTTCGCTTGCAGAATTCCGCATATACAAGGCTTAACTAGGGTAACAGTTGTTAGTTTCAAACGACAGCCACTATTGGGCTATATTGATCACCACAAAACCTCTCAGTACTTACTGAAAATAACCTACCTAAAAATCCGGCTGTTTAAGTACATCTTCTAAATCCTGATGCTCGGCCCGGAAGTCTTCCGAAGAGATTTTATTTACCTACCTACTGGACGTACCCACTAAATACAGAGCCTGTTTGACTCCATTTACGTCTAATAGGATAAGCACAGAACAAAGTGTTTAAACACAGTCTTTCAGTAGCTCTTAACTCCAGTTTATAGGACTTGCATCGGTATTCCATCGAATTTGAAAAAAAGCATTTTTTAACACCGACTTTCACTTCGCCTTTCTGCGAATTTTTATCTTGAATTTCACAAGCACTGAAGGTGAACTCATGACACTCCACAATTTATACCGTAACTAGATTTTGATGTATAAATCCCCTCCTAAATATGTAATGATTCCAGTTGGTCTATACACATACTAACAAAACTTATCTGATCTGAAAGGTTGCCAGATATTTTTGATGTAACTTTGAACAGAAGGCATTGTCATAGTAGCAGAAGCAGCAATTAATTGTCTTAAAGTATGTCATGTTAACCTTTGAAGCTTATCACGCCAGAAGCTTCCAATAGAATATCCCTAACCCTACCTTATTCTTATATCCTAGAAACGCAATTAACAATTTCAGTTTATCTCCGATCGGTAAAAAATCATTGTTATATAAAGTGCCAAAGATGTGCTGAATATCTTTAAGCAAACATTCAAACATTTCAAAATGGGTAAATACGACGCTCCATGGTTATCAATTTCTCAATACCTCCAGATGCTTAGGGGTTTCTTCCCAGGTAAACCAACCTTTGTTGAAGAACATTACCCATCATTAGATGGCAAGGTTGTTTTAATTACTGGAGGTAACACCGGTGTTGGGTACGAAACAGCAAAATCGCTTGCTGGATCCACCAACGCAAAGATTTATATCCTCTCTAGAAACAAGGAGAAGACCGTACAGGCAATCAAGAAATTGGAAGAAGAGGTAGCTGAAAAGTACAAGAAGGACATTATCAACCAAGTTTACTTTATCCAGGCAGACCTTTCTGACCTCACCAGCATTAAACCAGCCGTCGAGGAGTTTAAAAGTATTGAGGACCGCTTGGATATTATTATTCACAACGCTGGTGTCATGATACCTCCACCAGGAAGCAAAACCAAACAAGGGCACGAATTGCAGTTGGGAACAAACGCAATTGGACACCACTTGCTCCAAAAGTTGCTTGATCCAATTTTCTTGAAGACAGCAGCTAACAACAAACCAAAGGAATCAAGAGTCGTTTGGGTTTCTTCAAGTGCTCAGCTTACAGCCCCTTACGGAGGATTTAACTTTGATGACCCTGAGCTGTTTGACAAGCCACAAATGCTCCAATACTCACAATCCAAAGCTTTAAATGCCATTCAAGCCCAAATCTGGCCAAAGATCCATGCAAAGGAAGCTAGTGACAACAAGATTGTCAGTGTATCCTTATGTCCAGGGTACTTGTACAGTGAGTTGCAAAGAGATGCTGGAGCACCTGAATTTGTGCTTAGGTGGTTGCTTCACCCTGTTAGAAACGGTGCCTACACAGAATTGTTTGCTGCATTATCACCGGAAGTTAAGACCGGTGACCACATTGAGTCTTTCGGAAGAGTGAGTGTTTTAAGACCTGACCTTAAGGACGAGGAAAGTAACCTCAGGGCATGGAAATACTTGGATGACCAGGTTGCCGAATTCCTCTAGGATTGAACACTTGAAGTATATTTTATAGTCTTGAATTTTCAGCCGCGAATAGAAAACGACTTCAATAAGATAAGAGAATAAATCATTGACGACCTTATATTTGACCAAAATCAGCTCGACTTCCATCAACGTAGACTTATCTATGAAAGGAGAATTCAACCTTTGAACTTGCTGACACTGTAAAGTTTTGAGTGTACTTCCGTATACGAATTGGCGGACGGGTTGGGTTGCATTGAGTTAGCTCAAACTAGTGGGATGGGTTTCAATGAGTTGTATTCAAGAACTAGTTTCATCGATTCTTTGATTTGAGATGGTAGTGTGAGCTCATCTATGAATATGGTGTTTGTGGATTCGTGTGTTCATCGCTGATAATCGGAGTTACTTAAAGTAAGCAATTTTACAATACCCTTCTTTAGAAGCAACACTGGAATTCACATACTAGCCAGATACTTCTTAACCAACAATTGGGAAAGAATACTACTTAAATTGCTTAGTGATTGGAGGGCAATGGCTTTGACAGGAATGTCTTTAATTTGCTCCGGCTGTATTTGTGACTCAACTGTTCAGTCCGCTTTCTCCGTGTAAGCTTAGTCATAAAGCTACAATCTCCATGATGGTGCACTAGTTACTAATTGTATGTATATGCGAACAGTCTTTATGGTAGCTTCATGGTATTTCCAACGTTGGGAAAAGAAATACTTCAAAGCTTAAATCTAAAGAGTTTAAGCAAGAGGCCAACTTCAATTCTACAGGGGATGAGGAGCTTACAACTAAACAAAATCAGTCATCGAAAGTGGATATTCACAAAGTAACTACAAGATGTGAATGTTAACCTACCAAACTAATTTACTCAGCAACCTAGTTGCGGCTTTCTCCAGAGCCCTTGGTGCATACTGTTCACGTGAACGCTCGGTCTTATTGAAAGGAGCTCTGTTCGTCGAAAACGGATACCACCGAGACGGATTTCGCATTAAACTTTTGGTCAAGATCAATGTCGTTTAAGGTTAGTAATTGTGGTTGCTCTATCAGCAAAGTAAGTAGTGAATTGGTATTTCTCAAAATCAATGGTTGCCTTACAGACGTGCCTTACAGGCTTGCTTTAAAGACTTGCTTTAGAGACTTGCTTTAAATGACTAGGAGCAACCTTGATTGATAAAATAGATGATGAATCGCACAACAAGTGGTAAACTGAGTTGACATGAGTATGATTACTAACGTACCAAAGGCAAATTAGAAATCAGAAAGCGGACTAACAACTTAGTTTCCACCTTTCATTAACTCCAGAAACCAACCCACCCTATCGCAGATTAGCTTGAACCACAATCCGTAATCCCCGTTCACATGTATCTACTCAATCATCACAAATGCTTACGATGATTTCGGCACAACGACCGCATTGAGCGATGGACCCAAGAAAAGAGGCAGAAGTAAATTTGTCGTGCGCCATCTTGGCACCAGCCGCAGCCTAGAACCTGCAGATAGTGATGGATTTGTCAACGTCCTGGTTTGTAATGCCACTGTGCGGCTGGAGTCTTCGAGCAAATAGACTAAAAAAGGAAATTTTCCAGGGTTGCAGGCGGATTTTGCAAAACATTATTCATCATTATTCATCATTAACTCCGCGATGGCACTAGCTTGATTTCGGACGGTCGAGTATAAAGACAACTCAAAAGTTCCTGTTATTCCCATCTGAATCATTACAATTTGAATATAGAATATAGAATACAATGGGTTTATCAGCATTTGTTAGACAGAGTCTTTTCGGGAGAACAGTTTACAGGTTCTCATCGCATAAATACTTTGGGTATAAAGAAGAAGGTTCAGATTATATCGTTGACGAGAAATATTTAGGCAATGAATACACGAAGGAGAAGGTTAGTGACGATATTGCTGCTGTTACACATGGAGTGAATCTGAGTGAAAGTAGTATTTCACAAACATCGATACCTACGCTAGCTGATGATGGTAAAGTTTTAGTTACATGGGATGGAGACGATGATCCCGAGAACCCTTACAACTGGCCCCTCAAGTATAAGATCTTTATGATCTCGCAGATTGCCGTTTTAACGACTTCCGTGTATATGGGTGCAGCTATTTATACTCCTGGTTTGGAGGAAATCATGAGAGAACTTAAAGTTTCACAAGTTGTGGCTACTTTACCACTCTCATTATTTGTGGTTGGTTACGGTATTGGTCCTATGGTTTGGTCGCCTTTCAGTGAACATTATGCATTCGGCCGTACTTACATTTACCTCATCACACTTTTCATATTTTTCATCCTCCAAATCCCTACTGCATTGGTGAATAACATTGCCGGTTTGTGTATTTTGAGATTCCTTGCCGGATTCTTTGCATCGCCTTGTTTGGCAACTGGTGGAGCTTCCATCAGTGACTTTTTGTCGATTCCTTACAGTCCAGTTGGTATTGCTACCTGGTCAATGGCTGCCGTTTGTGGTCCTAGTTTAGGTCCTCTTATCGGTTCTGCCGTTACTGTTGCAGGTGGATGGAGATGGCCTTTCTGGTTCCTTGTCATTACCAGTGGCTTTTGCTTGGTTAGCTTGACGTTTTTCTTGCCAGAAACTTATGGTAAGACTATTTTGTTGAGAAAGGCTGAACGTTTAAGAGCAATTACTGGCAACCCAAATATCACCACTCAGGATGAAATCGACGCCGCCAAAACCACTATCAGCCAGATGGCAGTCCAGACTTTGTGGAGACCAATTGAGATTTCTATTCTCGAACCGGTCGTTTTGCTCATCAACCTTTACATTGCATTGGTCTACTCTGTTATGTACCTTTGGTTCGAAGCTTTCCCAATTGTGTTTGTTGGTATCTACAAGTTTACTTTGGTTGAGTTGGGTGTTTCTTATGTTTCCATTATGGTCGGTATTGCTTCTGCCTGTGCAGTTTACATCATTGTCCTCAAGAAGATCTTTACCGAGCCAATGCTTAGAAATGAAGAAATCTTCCCTGAAGTCTTTATTCCAATTGCTATTGTTGGAGGTGTTTTGATGCCTATCGGTATCTTCATCTTTGCTTTTACTGCTACTGCATCTGTTCACTGGATCGTACCAATGATTGGTGCTGGAATATTCGCTGCTGGTGCATTCTTGATTTTCCAAACCTTGTTCAATTACTTGGGAATGTCATTCTGGAGGTTCTTGGCCTCTGTGTTTGCTGGTAACGCACTTTTCAGATCTGTCATTGCAGGTGTGTTACCTCTTGTGGGACACGCTTTGTTCACTAACACAGGATCCGAGAAATTCCCTGTTGGATGGGGTTCTGCTATCTTAGGATTCATCTGTGTTGCAGCTATCTCGATTCCAGTCTTGTTCTACTTGAACGGTCCACGTTTGAGAGCCAGATCCAAGTACTCTGGTGCTGAATAAATGGTCTTTAATCTTTTGGTGTATACGGTTTAATATAAATTATAGAGAAGTTAAATGTAGATTAACAGGTAAGAAAGCACACTAACTTTGTGCAGCTTTGCAGTAGAAATGAACACTTGGAGATGAATTTTAACTGAGTATGTACGATGAGATGAAATTCAACTTGAAGTATGAATGTGTCCAACAATGACGTAATTGAAGCATAATAAATTTTAATCTGCTATCATTAAATAAAAGTTTAGGTTACATGTGAAGAGTGAAATAATCTACTTGATGTTAAGTATAGACTGAGAACTGTACATTTCTTTGATCTTAGATAACACCAGAGCAATAAAATACATTGCCATCAAATAAAAATAATCAGTTCATTTAAATAAAGACTCTCTTCTCTAACTAAATATTGTTCGACTTGAATCAACGTAAACAGTTCAATCTAAATAACTTAACCTAAACCTAAACTTATCAACCTAAACCGATTAACCTAAACCGATCAATCTACTCCTGGTCATTCTAATCATTCATTATCCTTCACATGTGGAGATTTGGTAGCGCGTCAATTACACTAAAATACAGAGGCAAATCAATAATATCAACTAATCACATCACCATGGCGCAAGCATCAGAGTATCAACCTCTTATCATCATCTTCGTGCTTATGGTGATATTACTCCAATCCACGCTGAAGGAGGAACCATATCGATATATAGAGCGTGTTACATTGGATACTTTTAGGCAGGAACTTAAGGACAGCCGCCTTCAACTTTTCAATCAAAAGTACTATCAAGGGTATGGTAATATAACTGGTTATCAGTTATCCTACAAAGATATTCTTGAAGGTAAGAATACTACAGAATGGCCCATTCATAAGTTTGATGAGTCCCATCCTTGGAAGGAGACTGAGGAGTACTCAATTCTCCCCAACTCAGTGAGCAGTAGGGTACAAAACTTTTGGGCTCCAGAGGACAGCCCGGTAGGATTAGAACCAGAAACAGCATACCTACTTAACATATCTGGCCGTGCTTATGGAGAATTCCAAATGGAAGACACTACTTCAGTTCCATTAGCAATGCCAGATTACATCCAAGAATACCTTGAAAGCTACACACGAGAAAAGTGGGAGGAGCAGAAACAGAGGTATGAGGATGACCCTATAAATAACGATCCGCCCGAAAAGGAAGCTCCTCTAGAACCCGTGGATAAGATTGGTAACTTCACCAAGTCCAATGGACAGATCCAACTTAAAATCACACATGCAAACGACTATGATAAAACGGATCATGTCAAGAAAGCCAAGACGGTGAGTGTGAGGGTCAACTTACAAGATGTAGATGAGATAGAAGACCACGAGTTTGACACTCGCGGGGTTTACTTTGAAGACACGGGGTCGTTGGTGAGTGTCACCAAAAGTGCAAAGTTCTTGGGGTTCTACGGGTTGCCTCACCTCACATTGAACAAACTGGACTTTTTTGACCGGTCCAAGCTGTTAATGTCGCAGATGATGAATAGCACCGATATTGACTCTGAGATCAACTTGAGCGACTTGAATGGGTACGTGATCAATGGGCGTCAACGGTGTGAGATTATCACTTATATCCAGTTTGAGAAAACACGGTTCACAAAGGAACAACTCAAGTTGATTGACGAGGAGTTACACCGTCCAACTGGAAGACCTCTTCCTTCGTATGATGATTTACCCAAATTGCAAGTTCGTGATTTTATTATTTACCTGCCTGACTGTGGTAAGGTGTTTGCAACGTCGACCAGAACACTGCCTGAGGCGCCTATTTTTGAAGGGTTAAGAGACGACGTGTTAAATATTACGGTCAAAAAGGTTCTTGTGGGAATCCTCATGTTGAGTTTAGCTCAGATGTGGCTTTTGATGCGCCAGATGAAGGCGGTTAGGTCGCCAGGCGACTTGTCGATTGTTTCACTGAAGACTTTAGGGCTTATTGCGTTACAAGATTCTTCGTTGGCGCTAGTAATGATCCTTGTTTCTAACAAACTCAATGAGTTCTTAATCTCGCCGGTTGTTGGTGAGTTATACTTGTTGTTTGCGAGTATCCTGATAATTCTTTTGGTGATGAGCGGAATCTTTGATGTGATCTTTATTCTGCAAATTGTGAATGCGCAGCAGAATGAGGTTGGCAGCACTTGGTGGGAGATATTGAGAGGAGGAATAGGACAGACGCCTACGATTGGCAATTCCACAACAAACGGCGACACAACAAACGAAACAACAACACCGACTGCCGGTTCTGCTCCTGCGATAGACGACTACTCTTGGTCGTACGCACTCATTGGTACCGGGTTTACACTCAGTTTCATGGCTATGTTTTTCATTTTCAGTGCTTTCACCTGGCGCAGGCTGTACAGACATGTGTTTGAGTACATTGGACTTATTGCAGTGAACACGATGTGGATCCCGCAATTTTTGAGAAACACCTTGAAGAACCGCCGGTCGGTGTTGGGATGGGAGTATGTACTTGGGACCTCAATAATCAGGCTCTCGCCAGTGGTATACTTCTGTACAGCAAGCAGGAATCCGTTGAGACACCGTTTCGATCCTATTTTGGCACTCGTAATAGCATCTTGGCTTGGATTACAGATAAGTATGTTGTATTTACAAGAACGTTTTGGTCCGCGTTTCTGGCTTAACGAAAAATGGTTACCGAAAACATATGACTACCAGAGTGTGCTTACGATCGGAGACTTAGAGCTGGGAAGTGGGTTCGGTAGTGACTTGTTGGCGAACATAAACCAGGTGGAAGAACAACATGGAGTGGTGAATTGCCAATTGACATGCTCGATCTGTATGGTTGAACTTGAAATCCCTATTGTTGTCGATACATCGAAGACAAACACGCGTAAGATAGACACTACGGGATATATGGTGACGCCGTGCCACCACATATTCCACTCTGAGTGTTTGCTGAGCTGGATGAAATATAAGTTACAGTGTCCAGTATGCCGTGAGAACTTACCTCTGGTGTGAGCTGGGAATGACTTGTGTTTATAGACTAATTTTGAGAATAGTGCATGGAGTATGATGTAGATAGATTATAATAAAGAGGAATAAATTTTAAAAAGGTGAGACCATTGAGAAGTATAATATTAGAGCCCAACATTAAGCCTGTAATTTGCAGCCAAAAATTATTTGAGTAACAATGGGAAATGTAAGCGAGGAATAAGACTACTAAAATAAGAAGTCGTACCAAAATTTACCAGCCGATAGCAATTTTAGGTTCTATCATACAAGCAAGAACAAGTCAAGAAAACGAGCAAGTAACCCACAATAATAGGAGTTCAAGGAATGTTGACGAATGGCGTCACTTTTGAAACTGGAGCTTGTGCACATCAAAGTCGCAAACACAGGAAAAAGTTAGAAATGAAGTAGTCGTATATGCGCGAGATGTACCTCGGATCTCATTAGACTCCTTACTTCCTCAATGGACATCTGAATGACTAGTAAGATGGGCTAACAAGTGACCAACTTGGCAATATGGTAGATTAAGAGACGGGAGGCAGCAAAGAGCGTTTCTCGTTTATCGGCAGAATAAACGATTGTGTTCAAACCAAAAGAATACATGAGTTAGGATTGGACAAGGTAGTCTGTTTAAGTTATTAGTTGTGCGGTTTTAGGAGAGGGTACCTAATATAAGATCAAGGAGATGCACCTAGGGTATACCGAGGCAACAATATTGTAGAGGTGTAATACATTTATTGAATTCATAACCATGAAATATAATAAACATAGATGCAAAGTATTCAGCTTTAACAGTATAAAACTCACTAGTTGGATTATGGGAGAAGTAAACTCCACAGGTCAGAATGTATACCACAAGAAGTAAACATTCGTATGCATAAAATATACATGTCAATCAATTCACATACATACATCATACATAGCATGGAACCAATTTCATTTGATATGATGAAGGATTCTACGCAAATCTTCTACATAACATTCATTCATTTCATACATATTCACTCAATGTTACTTACTATCCGAGAAGAACCTAACCGATAATTAACTCACCCAAAGAAACATTCAAGTTTGAGTATGCACCAATCGTCTTAGTCATTGAACAGGTTCACACATTCATACACATCGAATGCATGTTCACTTTAATACACTATAGTCATGTTCCTTATTTACATAAGTGATTGTACGTTAACCTAATCCTCCCCCTGATTCTCTCTATTCTAAACCCTAATGACTTTCTGACTAAAATCAACAGAGGAAGTCATCAATCATAATCTACTCATAATTGATCTTAACTCCATTTCTACTCTCCTTTCATCTCCACATACTATTCCTTCCCGCTATTCGCCGTAGTCAACTTAAAAAAAAATCCATTTTGCGACGCTGTCAAACAATCTGCCACAAATATTCATCTCACGATTCAATTAAATCTATTTATCATTCCTTCTAGACCCTGAATGCATATATTCTCTCATCTAAATTGACCTTCCATCCTCATTCCCACCCTACAACAAAACAATAAAAACATCTTCCCTACGTCCCCCTCATCCACCTTACCCTCGATACCAAGACCCGTAATCCCCCATCCCTCAACATCATGATCTTTTTCATCCTCGCTAACATAAAAAAATCATCCCACTAGTACTTTTGAGTCACATTTCTTTTAAATTCTACCGCACTTAAGGAGTCGTGCACCTAGCACAAATCTCACTTTTATGAGCTGATTTTTCGCACTCCATTTTGTTAAGGGGCGCTAGATATATATATATATGAAAATCAGGCAAGCCAAAGCGGTTTTCCAGCCAATTGTCCTTTCTTCAAGTGATGACTGATTTCGAGAATAACTACTTTGATTTCCAGGCTACAGATAACTTTTTGGAGAGCATTTCCAATATCACTCATCTGTCGCCTGGTTCTGTGAGTGGTGATGAAGGTAAGTATGGGGGTTATTTACAAAATGGTTTGCAGCAGCAGAATGGTTTGCAACAGCAGCCACAGCAGCAGCAGCAGCAGGTTGGTTTACAACAACAGCAACTTCAACAACAACAACAAATTCCTGTAATTAACCAAATGAACCCTTTAACACAGCTTGCACCATCCAACTCGGTGAATACCGAAATGGTGAATATGACCAACATGGAATGGAGCGACAGTAACAACACTTTTGTGAACACGTACAGACAAACACAAATGGTTGGTCCTCTGTCCCTGATGGATGAGGAGTTGATGCAACAGCAACAACAGCCTCCTGCACCACCACCACCTCAACATCAACAACCAACACAGCCAGTGTATAACGCGTTCAACATCAACCTGAACTCAACAACAATGTCGAGTGCATCATACTCTAACAACCTGACATCAAATGAATCGCCAATTGTAAGTTCCACACATACCTCCCCAGAACCAGCAGTAAAACACGAACATGACAATGATGACTATATTGACGAAGACTACACCAAAGGATCAAGAAAAGCAGGTAAAATTGTCAAACCTAAAAACAAGGACAAAACATCACACAACATGATTGAAAAAAAGTATAGAACAAACATCAACTCCAAAATATTAACCTTGAGAGATGCAGTTCCTTCGTTACGCATCGCAGCAGGTTCAAAAGATGTATCGCTTGCTGACTTGGAAGGGTTAACTCCAGCATCCAAATTGAACAAGGCGAGCGTATTAACTAAAGCAACAGAATACATCAAACACTTGGAAAGCAAAAATGAAATTTTGAAACAACAGAATTTACAGTTGCGTAAATTAATACACCAAGCAAACGTACAACAACCACAACCACAACAACAGCAACAGCAACATCAACAACAGCAGCACCAACAGCAGCAACAAATCCCACAACCACAACAAGCACCAATACAATACCAACAAGCACAACCCAACTCATTTGGATACTTCCCACCAGAGCAAAGCTACAATGCTACACCAATCCAACAATCATACAGCAACAATAGCCTGTACACGCCACAAGATAGGCCGCAAAACCAACAAGGCAGTAAGTATTTGGTTGGTGGTATGGCAACAATGATGGCAACTTCGCTTTTTGCAGGCGGAGGTGGTGTTGGAACCAATGACTTTAAGGGATTGAGCGCTTTACCAATCGCACCATTCCTTCCGAGCATGCTCACGAGTCCACCCGCGCTCGTATTGCAGTTGTGGACCATGGCAAAGGTTGTGTTTATTCTCTGGGCTATTGCTAGCCTTGTAGTGCCGCATGTTGAGTTTGCACCTTCCGAAAAGAGCTCAACCCTGCTGAGCTTGATCAAAAGCTGGCTCTTGATTTCTCTCGGCTTGCAGATGCCTTTAAAGCTTGAAGCAACCAAGAGGGACGCGATATTGGCACGGTTACTTGGTAAGAACCAGTCGCTGTGGTTACAATTAGCCCACGATTATGTTGTTCTTTCGCTTAGCGAAGTTAATTTTGAGAACTCGTTGCTCACTGTGATTGTAGGCAACTTGCTCTTGGAAAAGTATTCGATACTGGAACGCTTGATTGGCAGAAACGTGACAATCAAAGCGGCAATGGTAATGAACTTGGAGTGCAGAGAGACTGACAGCCTGCTCTACACCTTGAGCCGCTTGATCCGCAACGTGGACGGATTGTCAATGTTGAGATCACACGAGTTGTTTGGCAGGATTGCCAACATGGTTGACCGCGCAATGATCAACCAGGGACTTCCCGGCACCAATCATATCAAGTACATTGAGATTTTGTTGGAAAATAAGGATGACTTTTACGCAATTGTGCTGGAGTGGAGACTCTTGGGGATTATTGATGAGTTGAATGAAAAGTACTTGGAAAATCTCGACAAGGAAGCAGGACAGTCTGTTTTGGCTCAGATTAGAAGGGATGTCGAGATTATTGATCTGCATTTTGGAACCAAGAGCAAGGGAACACTCAGTGAATATTTCAGGCTTTTCAAGGCTGTAGTAGATGATGAATTCGCTCCGCAGCTTGTAGTGGAGATGAAGGCAAATATTGCAAACAAGTTGAGTAACTTCAAGTACTTGGTTGACGGGGCCGAGCTTACCGATGATGAAGATATCGAAGACGACGAGGACGAAGACAAGTGGGGGGACGATTCGGAGCCAACTGTAGTTGGTGGTGAAGGCAGAACAAACGAGAAGCTTATCAGCTCACTCAATCTTGTTTCTGAAGAACAGTTTGTCGTTTTAACAGCGAGCCTTGCTGTATTCTATTTCCGCAAGGGACAGGTGAGCGAGGCTGCTAGGATTATGAGCCGGTTGCAGTTGAAGGATGCACAATTGAGTGTCATTGGCTTTAGCTCTTTGGTGAAGATGATCCACACAGTGATACCAGGTATTGAGATGTACAACAATGAGATAGTGGACGAGTTAATAAGCTTGTGCCGCACATGGTTGGACGAGGTAAAATCTGTTAAGTTCCTGGTGAAGTCGGAAGTGAGCAAGGTTCTTGTTGAGAAGGGATTGATTGTGAATGGCATGGAGAGCGACGAGTAGAGGACATGTTTTCAGTTTAATAATAAGGAGCGTGCTATAGCACGTTTAATGATTTCTATGGTTTAGAGTATCTTGATATGTATAATAGATGACCTACGAGTTAAAATTATTGTAAAGTAAAGGGTCTGGGACAGCAGAGATTAGCGACAACAGAGGTAAAGGGCAAAAGGGAAAAGCGGATGCAGAGTTGAAGTGAAAGAAGAGCATTAAAAGAGCTACCGTATTGAGGACGGGGAGGAGACCGAGATGAAGTAGAAGAAAGCCCTTGGCGCACAAGTACAACAAATACGTAGAGGGGTTTCTCAGACCATAACTACCTAATGAAAACCCCAAACCAGACTACATCCAATATAGGAAATCTAAAGCAGTGCACTGAAAGAACAGTGGCTCCTCAAGTCTCGAATCTTCTAGATTGTTCTGATTTTACCACAGAAACGTACAAAGCACGATGAACAGCATAAGAAGATTGGACGATGAGTTGCATTTTATGATGTGGGAATACGGTGCATATAAAATTTAGTAGCCTTATATTCTGCAGACTTTATCGTTCACCTGAGTAGCATATCTACACACAATTTTGTATCCACAATCTGAGAATAAGGTTGGAAGTCACTGTACCTACTTTTAATCGTAGGTAACTGGTTTAGCTGTCTAGCTAGGTGTTGAAAAGTCTAATAGTTCTGCAGCTGCGGTCATTCCAATTGCAAGCCAAGTGTGTAATTCATTCTTTTTTTGTGTACCTGTACGATTTAATGAAGAAAATGTCATCTGATACAACTGGGTCATTTTGACAACCATCACCTGAATAGTGACAACCAGGGTGCTTAGACCTGTCGTCTTCATTGTCTTCTCGATCATACACCCCACTTCTCGGAGGTGAATTCTTTCTCCCCGTTTTTTTTTATATATTTAGTTTTATTATTGCACTGGGGATTTCTAGAGTGAATAAACTACATGGCTGCAATTATTTTTTGGAACAAAAAGTCTCATGCAAGATCGATTTCATGAACAAAGAGATGATGATGCTTGGTATCCGAAGAAGCATCCAGAATGATATTCACAGATGACTTCAGTCGGGGACGCCGTTTGCCATTCGAAGGAGAGTCGTTCAGACTAGTGGAGCTCAAGAGGTTTCCAAATTCGTACTGACTTACTCAACTTCCTACGTTTTGAGATACCAATGTAGCTCTTCAACTCCGGATTACAATTGGAAAGTAATGAACAAATAATCCTAACGAATCGCTTACAAACTTCAATTACATTCTCGAACCTGGAATTCGTTTTTCATTTTTTTTTTTTTCTCAACTGAAATAAGTACACCCGAATTACCACATTGTTATTATGACATCGCATCACCGATACGTAGGATTGACCACATATCACCACGCTCTTAATACCAGCAATGAAATCTCCATTGAAGAAGCTAGTATAGCCGATTCAGATTCAAATAAGGTTTGATCTTGGAATTACGCAATGATTTCTTTTATATAGATTGAGTTGCCAGTAGGGTGACACAAGGAGTAATAATAATTGTTGATACCTTAGACACTAAAATGGGTTTGTGGAGGATTTTTTTGAGTCTCCACCTTTGAAAAGAAGGCGGATAGGTAGTTGTCAAGTGTTCCCTCTAATGTTATATGAAGATGGGCGAAGGAGTACACTAAATTACATAGCAAGGCAAAGATGGGTTGAAAATGATAAGATTAAAAAGCCTTAGACTACCTTTAATGGTTTAACCTAAGACATACACTGCAGGATTCCGAAGGCATACGGAAATGCACGTGTAGACCTAACCTCGGTCTCGGCTTGAATGCATTACAGTACAAAGAACAAAAGGTACAGATACATTCTAGAATAGTTGGATTCAATTCATCAATTACTTACATCACAATACGTTTAAAAAAATGGTTACGTATACGAAGCCTTCATTACCCTTTTGGATAGCTTGAGGTCATGCAAGAGCCCGTGTAGATGGTTTCTGAACAATAAGCAGGCATTCTTATCTTGAGAAAGACCCCAAAACGAAATTACAACGCGCAAACAAAGTCTAATCATCGATCCCTGAAGAAATGACCTAATCCCAACAATACCTCATCGATCGTTCACTCGCAGACATCTCATGCCTACTCATACAGTTGCGGTATGCTTAAGCTCGCTCAAACTTGCCAAAACATCAAATACTACCTCGGGATGATGCCGATTTGCTTTCGGGGGGCCATTTCTTTTTGGCCCGTTCTGTGGTTCGGACACTAACCGACACCCTAATGCAAGCTCTAATGACTGAAATTTCAACCCTGAGCTGTTATTCTTGCCTGGTGCATCTACTTGTATGTATTTGTATTTTATGGTATGTATTTTTTACCAGATTGTCATCAAAGTCTGAAGACATTAGTCAGGGTGGTATTGTTGTTTGTTCTTGAAAGTTCCTGTTGAAAGAAGAAGGGTCAGTGGGGGGTTAGTTTTGCTTGGTATTCACTTTGGTATTTACTTTAATGATGTCAACCAGTTTGAATGATGCCAGTAAATCAATAGTTAGTGACGCTAGTTGGTGACGTTTTAGATTATGAGTGTAATTGTGGTTGGTTGTGTTTTGTAATTGCTAACACCCTAGCAAATTAAAACTCTAACAGTAATGAAATAACGCTTCAACAGGACAATCCTTCTCCTCCCTCGTAATTACGGACACACACTTTGTTGCTGTGGGCCAATCTTTTTTTACAGCGGCTAAACATCTACACTTGCATTATTTTCCCATAATGATCTCTGAATTTGTGGCCCTTCTGTTAACAATAGACCTCACACAACAGCAGAAAATGATGATAGAAACATAAGATACTTATGTATGAAGGTGCGTCTTGATGCTATCGGAAGGCGATTCATACGTGTCTTTACGTCAACCTCATATATTTATCATCAAACAGTGACCGATTACTCATGCCCATCATACTCTCTAACACTTTTTTCAAGAGATCGTCCAGCTTCTATTTATATAACCCTTTCGCATGTGTTTACTGCGGTAAAGATGTAATTGTAATTCCAAGATCATTGACAAAAAATATACTGAAACACTGTGATGGCATCATGAAATTTGGCCTTGGGAATCTCTACACTTTCGAGACCATGCAAGACTTTGTTGAACCACTCTCATCAATCCAACAAAATACTTGTCAACACCACCCTTACCTCTCCACCCAGGTCTCTACCCCCTCCTCCCCCCGCGGATGCTCCCCTACAACTTTGTGACTCATCAGCACAACGTTCACTCTAAATGATCCCCCGGTCTCAAAAATGTCCCACATCACCAATGATAAACTCTTTCTTTTAACCTCCCACAAAAAAAAATATTATTTTGCACCTTGTAAGCTTTGTATCTTCGATGCTGTCCATGTTCTCTCGCATTTAATAGAATGACCCGTGCAATGCACATAATTTTTTTCATTATATCCTGCCTAGACTGATATGCCAAATGCGGGCTGTCTGTTAGAAAAGCACCCTGCCGTATACGATCTCTGAGCTGTTTTATATTTATATAAATAGGGTCTTGTCTTGCCCAAGGCACAGAGAGCAAAGTTTAGACCAAAAAAGATTACATCGTCAGTATTCTTAGATAAGATTGTGGAGAGAGTTCAATATAAAGGACCATTTTTTCAGTTATTTTCGGAGTTGGGATCACGGTTTAGTCCCTGATGAAAAGATGTCTGACTCTGATGATTCGATCGACCCCAATGAGTATTCGTTGACTGATTATTATCGGTTGGTGAGTCCTCTTTGGCTGTTTGCGCCTTCCCATGAGCGTCATTTGAGTACCCACAAGTTACTTCGCACTTTACTGGACTTTGCGCTTACACATTCATTGAGCTTAAAGAATGTTCAGAAGAGGGAGCTAGGCTTGGGTGATTTGTCTGTTCATGTCGTTGGAGGTATCGAGACCTTGCTAGTGCGAGTTCCTCAAACCGCAGCTAGCGATGGCCTGGATTCCGTCAGCTGTAGCCTCAGACACCGCCACCCCGAGTTTTGCTCACACACTGCTCTTGCAGCGTACCTCTTTCTGCGGTTCCATATCCCAGATGAATACGACTCACTCGAGTTCCTTGCTGGTCATGACACCCATAAATCCCTCGAGCCCGTAAAGGTACTACGTGGGAGCAATAAATTGCAACCAATATCATACTCACAACAACACAAGACCCTGGTCAGTGCACTCAGCCTACTGGGGCTTAACTACAAACATGTTAACTTGAGCAAACTACTCGCCACCCATGATTACGATGACATGCACGCAACAGTCCCTTCAAAAGACCTTGTCATTCCAGATCATCTTGCAAAAATAGCAGGCTTCCCTTCATTTGCCCTGTACAAAATACGGCGCAGCCAAGTGGAACCACCTCAAAACCTTCTCACACAAGTGTTTGGCTTTGCAGACGCAGAAGATTCAGAACTCAGTAGAGTTTTTAAGATGCTCAGAAGACTGTTGTTTCAAGACATGGTAATTATTAGAAGAAAATACCCTCAAAATGCCTTGCTGCAACATGCTCTTTTCAACCTGGAGTTGTTCAATTCTTACGCCGCAGAGGTGGAAAGAGTTGGTGTAGATGAGCCTTTTGAATCGGAGTATACTGCCTCAGCTGCAACTATCGTGGAAAGAAGAGCCCCCGAACCAAAAATCGAATCTTCCGCATTCCAACAACCCTCACGTCACAGCCCTCCCAACCAAACACTCAACCAACTTCTCACTACGGTTAATCGGTTTATTGCACAACAACAGAATATATACGCTTCACAGGCAGAAGCACTCCTGCGCATTAAACACAACCAACATGGGCTTGCTGTGTTGGCAACCATGGACAGACTGCATCTTCCTTTGGTGCAACAAAACGTCCATGATACTGCTGAATTATACACACATGCAAACCGGTATGCTGCTGACGGGCTCGAGCTTACGGTTGGCCTCTTGGATGAGTTGAAAGCGCTAGTGCAGTCGCAATCAAGTCGCTCATCCTACAATTTGCAACCAACAACAGGCCCTATATTACCGATCCCATCAATGACCGTTCCAATACAGGTGCCACCACCAATTCCACAAGCACTTCCTCAACAACCACAACTAACACATGTACCACACGGTCACCATGTATCGCTTCCAATAATGCCTATCCATTCCCTCCAACAACAGCCGATACTACATGTGCAACCATACCAAGCACCAGCTGCTGTCCTGCCTACAGCTTCAACAACGCCACCATTAACACCACAACAAGCAAAAAGGCAAACGGTCCTTGCAAGGAGACTCTCAAGACAAGCTTCGACGCTCTACGAAATGTGGGACGACTTCAAAGACTTGGAAAAAGACTTGCGTGACCATGAAATTACCATCACTGAATGGTTAAAGATCCACGGGCTGTCAGAGAGACAGTTTAGGCACACAAGACTAAAAATTATCAAGTTCTTGGAAGACGAAGCATTGAGAAGAAACTGCGATGTAGAGGTTGTAAAGGAAAAGTTGCACTCCAAAATGCGCAACAGGTTAAGACCATGGACTTTGGATGAAGTCCAGAGGATGTTGACTCTGGGAAAGAGAATAAAATTGGATGACTAGACTCCATGGATGGAGTCTGATGGACGTACGAAAATGTAACAGTATGTATTATAATTGTATTAATGTTTGGAATAGACAAAACAAAAATCAAATCCACTGGGTGGACTTGAAGGGATTTCAGTATAGTTAATAAAGGTAGTATATTGTATTTTAAAAAGCGGAAGTGTAGATCAGCCATCAACTTGTCAACCTTTTCCATAGATCATGATTTTACAAGCTGACAGTTGAGTCAACAGATGACTCAACCAAAAGAGCCAAGAGATGGTAAAGAGTTAGGACAACAGAAATTCTCACCCTGAAGTAACTTAATAATAAATACCATCCCTTGGAACAGTTGGTAAAGAACCAAAATACATCTCAACCTAATCTCATAGATTTTGCACCCAAAACTTTAAATCATGAAGAAAGCAAAAGGCATGTAAAACCATGAAACTACAGAAATAACTCCTTCTCCTGCGTATTATCGGTGCATTAGAATGACGCCACTAGGAGCTGGTCTAAGTGTATCTTCAATTATGCAATCGTATCACCTAATTATTCTTCTATAGCACAAACAAAACAGTCTGTTATAAAACAACAAACACTATCACAATACCACAATACCAAACTATTGCATTACCCAATAAAGCTTCTCTAAGCACAAACCAACTAGACCAAAATTAGTTTACGACCTTCGTATTTTAAACCATGCAATAGGTACACATTCTTTAGTACTTCTTCAAGTTTTGTGTGGTTGACATGAAAGATTTGAAAAGGAGATCTGGAGAATGCATAGGTACAAAGCCTCCTCATAAATGGATCTTTTGACGAGTGAAACGTATGTTAGAGAAACTTAAATCTTTGATCAATTTATGTAGGTTTGTGGTTCGGGTTTATATATTTAATCTTGTTAATCGTGATTGTTGAGTGAATATGCTGGCAAAGGTGATTGTGGATTGTTACATCAATATGCGTATTGTTAGTATTTGAGCCTTGCAAAAGCTAATTAAATCATCCAAATCCTTGGAAGAGATCTCTTTGTTTTTACTTTACTTTATTTGGTGGCTTTTTAGGTGTGATTTATTTTATAGTTAGACCATTGTTACTCTATTGTTAATTTAATTTATTGGTCTATGTTAATTAAAGTTAAGTTAATGATTAGTGTCAACGATGTCATTCATTCCATTCACGTCATTCATACCATTCATTTTGCATTCATCGAACTCACAAGGCTGCAACTGTATTCCACTCTATTAGTTGTAATTAATCATTGTTCAATGTTGCATTGTCATCACCTTTAATCAGTGAAGCTTAATTCTCACCGTGTTGACTTATTAATGTTTGTCTATTAAACTAACACTTTATTATTTAGAGAATCAAGATCCCACATTCAATCAACTACAATTATTCTAACTCATTCCATTCTATCCTAATATATACTTTTACGAACTTTTAATTCGTAGATGCGGTGCTTGATTGGGAAGAAGTCTTGGACATTACACTAAGACCCTTAGTTTCTTACTCCTTTTTGATCGGGGGACCTTTAATCTACCACTTCTGCAAATCATCCCGCCTCATCGTCAGCATTCTCTCATTACTCAAACCTCTATATCCTCGAAACTAAACGGTTCAAACCCGTATCCTTCTCCCACAAAAAACTTCAGCATTGCCTCAACCCAGTGTAATCTCAATGAGTGCAACATCGCTGATGTTCCTTCCATCAATACCAAAATACACACCGTCAAAATAAACCAGAGTCCAAATAATACAACAGTAGTTGCAACACCCGCCACGCCTGTTCCTCCAAATGCGTTTTGGATTGTCATCAGCCATAACACAGTTGATAATTGTGCGTGTGCCAACAGCAATGCCCACAAACGCAAATAAGATGCTGTGTGAGACACACAGTTAAGGCAGAACTCGATCGTGTGGATCACCTGATGAATCACAATATCACCGAGATTGAATTCTCCATGATCATCTCCATGGGCAGATGCGTGTAATGGTTCAACATCATTAGGAAATCTAAACTCACCTTCAAGCATATCCACCGCGTCTTCTTCAGGAGGATCGTTGTTAAGCATCTCCTGCTCATAGAGCACTGCAGCTTCTTCTTCATGAATCTGCAAAGAATGCTGTCTTTGCGCATGCACGTCTGTGTACCCCAACTGAACAGCACGCTCATTCGAACGCTTCAACACTAACGGCTTGTATATCAATAACCAAGGTACACATACAAGTGCTATCAATACCAAGACAATCTGCACATACTTTTGGCCAGGGTAAAGTTGATCTTCGATTTTGCCTGGCGACAAAAACATGTTGATCAACATGTTTAAAAGTCCTGGAGGTTGCTTACCCGTTCCTAACCAATCCACACACCACTTGTACAAGATCGTTAAAGTCAAGTACCCAAAGATACTCTGCATGAACAATAACCCGGGAATGAAATTCCCAATAATGTCCACTTTCGATTGGAAGAAGCGGTGATTTACCAAACTGAAAAAATATGAGTAATTCATATGAATGAATCCCATCAATATAGACAATTTCATCTTGTACGAGTTAGTGAACAACAAGTTGTTGTCTGCCCCGTGCCAGCCCCAATCAAGTCCAAATACATATGTTTTACCTGCGACTTTGGTTGCCGTCAATGCAACTGCTCCATCCTTGGCAAAGTCATACTTATCTGGGAATTTATACTCCCATCCGGACGCAAAAATCGACATCGACTTGGAAAATATATCGTTGTAGATGAGTCCTGTATAAATAGAAAACAACCCCATTAACAAGATAATATATCTTCCGTTGAATGCCATCTCGAAAATCTCATCCTTGTTACGCATTGCTGCGAACTTCACTTCATTTGCTATTAAGAATAAACTCACCAAAAGCACAATAAACCCATGTCCAACATCTCCAAACATAATGGCAAACATAAATGGAAACGTAATTATGGTGGCCAATCCAGGGTTGACTTCTTGGTAAGTGGCAATTCCGTAGGCGTCGATAATCAGCTGGAACGCACCAGTGAATTTATTGGTCTTGTGGAATGTTGGTGGTGTACGGTTTGTAGTCAATTTATTTACCACTGCTATGAGTGATTCTTCATTATTCAGTTGAGGTTGGTTGCTTGAGTGGAGTGGATCAACGGCCAGCCATCCTTCTTCATCTTCTCCCACTGCAAAAAGTGCAATGCTTTCATCAGAACTTGGAGACCCACTTCCAGTGGCCACCACATTTCGCAAGCATCCACGAACCTTTTCAAAATCGCTTTCTGGAACCCAACCTTCTCCTACAAGACATCTCCGTGTACTATCTTCATCAAACTTGTTCAACGCTTCGTATACTCGTTTCTCACGCTCAACAGCATACACATAATTTGCATACACGTCCTGGAAAACTACCATTTCCGTCATTAACGTATCCTTTGTACTGTCGACAACACTATTCAAGTCATCAATTTTGTTGTTAAGATCTTGTAAAGTAGCGTCCCGGGTTTGTTGGTCACCACTGACATTGTCATAGACCAATCCATCCAACGACAGAATGATTCTACGTACTCTTTGCCGTAAAACATCACCATGGATGTAGATGATGAATATATTTTTATCCACCAACTCTACTTCCTTTGTATTTCCGTATCGGGGAAGTGATTCTGCTTCGATGGGGATATCGTGGAAGAACAAGTTACCACGTAATGCTCTCCATAAGATAGTTCTTAACACCGACACTTTTTCACGTTCGATAGTTCCTGTGAGTGCATTGAAACCTGAGTCTTCAAATTGGTGTGATTCTTCATGTATTTCAGATGACCCAAGGCCACCACCAATCTCCAATGAATTGTTTCTTCCATTCAAAAGAGCTACATTATCTTCATCATCCAGACTAACAATCTCAAAACTAGATGCTGCAGCTCTCGTCCGAGTTCCTGATCCTGTCAAACTCGAGTGGTGGAATTTCGTGAGCGCATTTACCACGTATCTATTCTCAATCAATTTATATTTGCGGATATCCAAGCCATCATACGACTGATCCAAGTGTTCTATACGTCCATGGAACTCACTTACTTCGCGACGAATCGATTCCATTTCAGAAGCACTCAATATCGAGGCTCTTTGCTGTTGGTGTGTCAGAACAAGCTCAGCCTTAACAGCACCATACTTGAGCATTACACCATGTAAATACCTTAACTTACTTGCAATATCATCTACTGAACGCAATTCATTCATAAACGTCCTCTGAAACGCTGTCAACTTGGAATTCAAATCACGGAAATGAACAACCCCAAGCTCTCCCAAAGATCCAACAACATCTCGAGCCAACTCAATAGTCACATAGAATTGAACTAGCGTCATTGGCGCAGACCTGAAAATAGCCTCTGGATCTTCGTCATGCTCAACTAATTGAACCATCTTCAATATGTTCTCTTTCTATTCTCCCTTTATAAGGTTATACCAATCAATAATCTAAAGTTATTCACCTCTTAACGCTGCTCTCTGGATCTTCTTGCTTGATTTTATGACGTGTAACTTCGATTTGTGCAGGACGTTTACAGGTTAGCCTTTTCAAGATTTCCAGTACTTTTTTTTTTTACATATTATCTCTTTTAGGTTATTGATTATAGACCACCTATTAATTAATACCTGGTAGTTGATAGACGTTGATGAGGCTTTCTAGGATACTTATAGGGCTTTCAGCGTTAGGATATGTGTCTGCGGATGCAGATGTATATAAGGAGACTGTTTTTGAGAAGGCAATGGATCTACTAAAGTCAATTCCTCAACCTTCTTCTACCCCAGTTTACAATCAGTACAATGCTTATGGGAGTATGTTTATCCCTCAATTCGATGCTGAATCAGGGAGATATGAGAATGAGAAGGACACACCAGTGGGGGATGTTGAAATCAAAGTGGTTCCTCTTTTAGAAGAAGCTGCTGCTTCCAATAATTACAATGCACTCCTCACACTTGCTGACTATTACATCTTTGGAAATTATTCAGTCACACCCAACTACCAACGATCGTTAGAATATTACCATAGAGTGGTTGAAATCAAAGCTAGCGGTCATGCATACTTCATGTTGGGATATATCTATGCTTCAGGTCTCTTTGGAGAAGTGGCAATAGATCAGAAAAGAGCTAACCTATACTTCCAATTTGGAATGGAAAACGAAGACACTTCGTCCATATTAGCTCTTGCGTATAGACATAATAACGGAATAGGTGTACCTAAGAACTGCCAAATGGCATTATACTACTATTCTCGCGCAAGCCAGATCGTCTTTAATACATTCCTGAAACTCCTGGAACTTGAAAAGGAAAACGACGACCTAACCTATAACATCCGTCTTCCGGACTTCAACGGAGGTATCTTTGGTCCTAGACTAAGCGAATCTTTGATGTCAGTGACTTCTAAAACAGAAGCATACAGTAAAATGGCAGAAGCATTCGAAAACTACAACCTGGAAGTTGAAGATCACAAATACGTGCTGTTATACTACAACGCACGGCAGCAATACGATGGGGACCACTTCTTTGCCAAAAACCGCACCAAAGCATTCGAGTACTTTAACGAATGTACTGCCGTTGGTGAAAAAGAATACGCGAAAAGAAATTACAAAGACGTGGATGATTTAGACCTGAAATTCTTAAGTAGATGCCATACCTGGTTAGGACGCATGCACATGTTGGGAATCAGTACGCCCGTGGACTATGAAAAGGCTCACAATCATTTAAACTTATCACTTACCATCTTACCTAACGGACATGCTGCAAATGTCATAGGTTACATGTATGAACACAACATGCTTCAAACTAAAAAAACAGGGTTTGAATTCACAGACAAAGAAAATGGACAAGACTTAACTGCTCGTGAATACTACAAGAAATCAATCAAGTACAAATCCGTCGATAGGTCCAGTAATGGATATATGAACGGTGCGAAGATGCTTGTGAAACATGGACTTACTTCCACTCCCAACGAAAGAGATGAAATATATAGCTTGGTATCAGAAGCAGTATATTTGGGAAATACTGAAGCACTTTACCACATGGCTAATTACTATGAGATGGGCTACAGTAAGGACGAAGGTCACGTATACAGCTGCAACACTAACCTCATTTACTACAGGTATTTTATAGAAAGATTGGAAAGGCTCGTGATTCCTCACTTAAAGTTTGCCTTTGACCAGTTAGTAGTTGGAAACTACCAAAGCGCATTAATAGGATATCTGATAGCGGCAGAACAAGGGTTGGAAAGAGCCCTGGTATCTAGTGCATACCTTCTCTATCAACTTCAACCGTTGCTTGAAAAACGCTCAAGGAAATCTTTCACAGAAAAGAGAGTGAATGCTGCAGTATCATACTTGGAGAAAGCTGCAGCACTCAAGAACATAGACGCAACCATCTTATTGGGAGATATATATCTTGACGGAGTTGCACTGGCCAACATATCCTCAGACCATAACAAGGCATTTGTATACTACAAAAGGGCCGTTGAACAACATTCCCTGCATGGATCTTACAAATTAGCACATATGTACGAGTATGGGTATGGACCTGCCAACAACACTGTGGACTTTTATTTGGCCAAAAGATACTACGACTTGAGCAGAGAATACAGAATATATGACCGTGATCAATCGCGAGAGTTCAGTCGCACGTTTCCGATAAGTTGGGCTTTATTCAGATTAAGACTCAAGTACTTATTCAGTAAATCCTCTAAGGAAGATAGTCCAAAGGCAGCAGGATGGTTCAGCAGTCTTAGAAGATCTGAAAAGAAAAAACCTGTTACCCAGGTGAATGACAATACGAATGAACTTAAAAGAGAATCAGTGGACAGAGCCGCAGAAAAAGCCAATGCACACCACGAAGGAACAGATTACACTGATGAAGATGATGAATTCTATGTGGAAGACCTTTTCAGCTTTGGAATAATCATTGTAATTCTTGGATTAGTTCTTGTGCAAAGGGTACGAAATGCTAGAAGACTTCGGAATGAGCAAAGAAATCAAGAGAGAAACGCAAACCCTATAAACGAAGTTCCTCAATAGAATAAAAACGATAGCTTAAAATATTTACTTCTTCTTACAAGCCTTCACATACCACTTCAATTTGTAGCAATATCTTCTACAATAAACATAATGATTTCAAATTCTGTAATGCAATTGAGTATTCTATCGTTTATCATTAATTTAGTATTTACATATTATCAACCACCTGCTTTAAAACATGAGTGTTCTGAACAACTTTAGGTGGAGTAAAACTTTGCAGCTGTGTGTTTCCCTCAAGTCTTTCAAATTGATACAACTTATCAGCACCACGAGGTAATTTGTGTATCCACTTGCGATCATCTAGTAAGTTGAAGAATGTTTTAATTGTATCAGCACTGTGTAACGTTTGCCTTGAGCCTAGTATGATTAACTTACATTTTGCTCTAGTGATCGCAACATTCACTCTTTGCCATTCTTGCACTAAATCACCAGCAATCCTGCTCAGATTTGAACGCACAAGCGATACAATTATACATTCTTTGTCTCGTCCTTGGTATTGATCGGCAGTCAATATTTCCACTCCAGGTCTTGCATTCATTGTTTTCCCAAGGAGACGAAGTTGTGCCCTGTTGAAGGAGATAACTCCGATCTGAGACTCTAATACACCACAGCTCAACATCCCTTCAATCATTTGACGAATAAGCTCTGCCTCTAAGGGATTGTCTACTTTGTCACCAATCTTGCGTTCAGAGTTTGATAAAACCAAGTCGTGGTCCAAAAATGTAACTTTGTTGTTTGGGTCCAACACATCATGTAACCAGCCGCGGCTTTTACTGTGTTCATTCAAGTTCTCAGGATAAGGAATCTGTAGCGATTGTTCAGCAACCTCTTTAGATCCACATTTTAAACGGCCATTATATATCAAAACATTGGAAAGCTGCATTATCTCAGAGCACATTCTATATTGATAGGTTAACTCGACAAGTGCCTCAGTTGATCTCTCGGCAAGTATCTTGAACAATGACTGCGAAAGCCCTTTTCTAATATCTGCGTTGGTGTGAGTGACGAGCGGAGGCAATTGAAAGTGGTCGCCTACTAGAATAAACTTATCACTAAATGCTATAGGTCCCAAACTAATCGGCATGGACACTTGTGAAGCTTCATCAACAATGCAATAGTCAAACTTTGGCCTCAAATTGAATGCTATGTCGTTAATTCCTAAGCATGTGGATGCGACTACTGGCGGTTTCATGTATGCGTCCAAAAACTCTTGGTATGTTCTTATACTGTCGCCATCAATAAGGTACTTGTGTATGTCCTTGTGGACTCGGGACTTATATCCAACCCTTAAGATGTCCACACCTTCAAGTTTGCGTAAAATGTTATCCACTGCAGAATGTGTATAGGAGGTAAGTAACACTGTCTTTTTGTTGGCTACGAGAATCTTGATCAACTCTGCGATGACGGTTGTTTTACCTGTCCCTGGCATTCCCAACACCAAAGTGTAGTCGTTAATCCTAAGGGCTTTTTCAAAAACAGCGACTTGGTCTGGATTGAAATTCCCGTTTGATAACTTGTATGGAAGCGGAGTTTCCAGAAACTTGGGTTGTACTTGATCAACAATCAACAGCCGTCTCTTTGAATCTCCTTCGATAAGAAACAAGTTAAGAATGTTGAATCTAGCTACTCCCATTCCTCTAGAAATCTCATCCTTATCTATTCTGAACAGTTTGTGAGATCCACCACCGTTGCTTCTCCTCAATACACTTTTGAAATGTCCAGCCTTGTCTTCACTCAAGCTACTATCAATAACTCTTCTGTTGGTTCCTACTACAATCAACTTAGGACCAATTGATTTGATGGTCCCTCTAGCAATTGCAAAGTGACCAGCCTCGTCGCTAATAATGACACGGTCGTACCGCGAAATATGATTAGTTGGCATTTCGTCATCCAGTCTCTCAAAGACATACGTGAACTCTGTTTGCAAGTCGACTTTGTCATTTGAATTCTTTATCATCAACAGCCCGATTGCCAATCCGTCGCTTTCTTCACGTTGTTTAGCTGTTAGAGTCCACATAAGTTTCGTTAGCTTTTGAGATATTGCTTCTTCATGAACCAAGAGTTCATCCCAATAATTGTAAAACTCCAGATACTGTGGTTTACCATCCAATTGGCTAGTTAACTCTTGGTACATTTCTATAGGCAATCCGCTTTCCTCTGCAGTGCCATTTTCATGCATTTTGTTAATGGCCATACACGGGCTCTGGATCGCACATTGATCGCATGTAGTTCTCTTCAATAAACCAGGTAGTTCTCTGCTGGTTCCAATGAAGAACTTGGTGAGCCTGTTACGCAAGTTTATCAACGATTTGAGGTCAACAATACTGATATTACATTGCTTGGTGATCATTTCTTTGGTATAGACCAACAAGAACGAGTTCACATCAACGTCATACCTATCCTTGTATAAGAGTGCATAAAGTGAAGCTTGGCCTTGGTGGCTGATGTTTTCCCTTCCTGTTTTCAATTCGAGAGGAAGTAGCTGAGAGCTTGATTTTCCTTTCGAAACCATCGTCGCTTGTATAGTTGCGTCTACAATTCCTTTTATCCCATAAGTAGGGGACCAAATAGACTCTTCTATGTCTAAAACATCTTCTAGCGCAAACTGAACACTGGAGTTGTGCCCCAGTGGAATCTCGTTGGACTTTTGAGATAAATTTTGCTTTTTGAAGAAGCGTTGGAACCAATTCTCGATCATGGGAACATGGCTCTCGAGTATTTCTTGTCTAATAGAGTCAATTTTGTCTCCAACACTGAAAATGCCCAATCTATACATATCCAAATTGGCTTCCAACAACTTCAATATTTGAGTTCTAGTCCATACTTCGGAAACCATGCAATCTTGGAATATGGCATGCACTATTTCCCCAATAATTATAGGAATAGACAGGGTACCTGGGAATTTGAATCGTTGCTGTAGCACTGTTCTACGGGGGCACGTCAACTGCTGTGACACGGTTGTTGCACTTAGTAATACATCTGGATTCAAAATGAGCAAATTGTGCACATCATCGATCAACTTTGGGGTTTCTGGGTTTGAGATAATAATATGCAAAATATCACCAATTGCAAACTCAAGCTCTGTATACTCTCCACGCACAATGATTTTTGTAAATGTCAGGTCTGACTCTACCACATCCATAATAAGCTGAGTCTTGTCCATGTTGGTACCGTATTTTCTTTCTATTATGTTCTTTATTTGATATCTTTTCAAGTCTGGTCTTGAATATGCTAGTTTAGTATCGTCTTCGTCAAATTTAGGAAAGCTTGGTTGCTTTACTTTTGAGTTGTTCATTGTTTGATGGAACGAGTTGGCGTGGATTAGATCACGCTCCAGAAGTGAAGTATGTGCGGGTTGCTTTATTGATTTCTTTGGTAGAGCTTTCAGTGGCAGATTCAAATTTGGAGCAGATCTAGTCAAATTTGGAGTTGATTTCGATGGCAGTTTTATAGGTACCTCTTGGGCTTTTGGGTCGACGTAAATTTGATCGTCGTCACTGAATGGATCAGTGTCGCTAAATGGGTCTTCAGAGAAATCACTTCCAATGTCAGCAACAGCTTGGCTGACTTCTTTCATTTCTAGGAGCTCCTCCTTTATTAGTTTAGAAGCAGTTTCAGGTTGTGGAGAGGCCTTTGTCAGTGTCAGTTGAACCTGAGTTTCAAGGGCATGCAATAAATCGTCATCATCATCGCTGAATGGGTCATCCAGTGAAACAGAAGAGTCGTTGTTTTCGTCTTTTGGAATTTCCTTTTCTTCTTGAGTCAGTCTTGCAATAAAATCGAGAGACTTTTCTGTAGTCACAGCATCCATTTCCAGGCGTTTCGTATTATTCAGTTCAAACTTATCTATCCAAGAACTTAAATTGATTGGAGGTTTATCTAAATTCTCTGAGCTTTTCTGTTTAGTACGAGATCTTACCAAATGGTCGAGTCCGCTTGATTTTGCTCTGTTTAAAGTAGGTGAAATATCGAGTTTGTTGGAAGGTGAAGCGTCTGAAACTGTTCTTTTTAATCTAGGTGTTCTTTCTGTTTCAAGATCGAATGGATCTGTATTAGCACTTGGTGACAGCTTTGGATTAGAGGGCCGTAAAGGTGAACTAGGTAATCCATCTCGTCTCAAAACACGACGCGGACTTGTTCGCCATCTGATTCCTTCATAACTATCATCAGAGCTGTGATGCTGGTCAAAGGTGATTAAGTGGTGATCAAGATCATCCTCACGTTTGACTTTTTTAACTGGTCCTGGTAATAAAAGGCTACTTTGAGGTTGGTCCTCTTCTTGATCTGGGACATATATCGGTGGAGGTAGAATTGGTTGTGGATTTGTCAATGAGGTTGTATTTGATGATTTTGGAGGTCCAGTTAAAGTATCCACGGGACCAAAATGATAACGTAGTTTACTAGATCGTTTTGTAGGCCTGATTGTTTCATCAGGTTGGACTCGCTTCAGCATATCGCTGGTATAATGAGTCTGTACGCGTCTATAAAGATGAAGACGCTTAAAAGTATATTGGGATGTATGCAGGTCAAATCATAGATCCATTGATACTCCACAAATTGAAGAGACTAAAGAAAGAGGATGTGAGTGAATGGAAAAGGACGTGAGAGAATGGTGAGCAGAGTAAGTAATAATAGTTAGATCGTAATTAAGGAAGAATATAGGGATATAATTGTATTCACTTTTGTTGCTTTAACTGGGTTGATATGATATGAAATGATAAGTAGAAGAGATAAATAGAGTAAGACTTTTGAATGTTATTTGATTTTCAAAATACTAAAGTATTGTAGTTCAGTTAATCAGAATCAACTACTCTACAGATTTTGCAGGGAATTCTCGTACATCATATAAAGCAAAACTATCATGTCAACCGTTCCATGTACATTTTTCAATATATAGTGCACGTGATGACTTATACTAGCACTCTTATTTGATATGGAGGTAGTGGGGGTAGTAATACCATCTATCATTAGAGGAGAAATCTTGAGGTTTACAATTGTTTGACAGAATTAAACAAAGAGAGAATAACAATGTATATATCCAATCTGTAGTCAAAGTAAGGTGGATTCCACATAATTATCAATCTACATATATATCATCTAGTGTGGTATGATTTAATGTAACTTTAAGATCATCAACTAGCTTATGGTAAGTTCAACTATTATCACAAACTATTAATTATTCTACATCTATGATTTCCTCCATATCATAACTATTAATATCAAGTAAATCGTAATTATTCTTCACAATTTATGAAGATGTCAGTTTACCAATCAAATATAGATCTCTCTCCAAGTTGAAAGATTCAATCATTCAACTACAATCACCTGTCCACTTCTACTCAACCATCCAATATATTCTACTTTAAATCTTACTATTACATTTCTAACCCAACCATCTGTTCACAAACTAATCTTTACAATATCACAATCCCATTTCATCCCACATCCATCTCACTCATCCCTCTTCCTCATCCCATCCTCATCCCCTCCAAAATGGATGCAAATCCTAACATCCTTACCACAATAACAAGTGTATTTTTGTACCACTTTATTTTCCTCACTGAAAATTTTCGCCCTTTCTCAATTTTTTTTTTGTTGCATCTCATCGACTTTTCCATTTCTACTCTTCTCATTCCCTACCAATACCATGGCTTACGTCTTGACAGAAACCGCAGCCGGTTACGCCTTGCTTAAGGCTTCCGACAAGAAGATCCATAAGTCGACTACCTTGATTGAGGACTTGAACTCTGCCGAGAAGGTTGCTGAACAGTTCAAAATCCATCGTTTTGAAAAGTTTCAATCTGCAGCCAATGCTTTAGAGGAAGCAAATGCCATTATCGAGGGCCGTGTTTCTGAGAACTTGCAAACTATGTTGGAGAACATTAAGAATGACAAGAAGGCTACTTTGATTGTTTCAGAAACTAAGTTGGGTAATGCTATCAACAAGTTGGGACTTAACTTTAGTGTTGTTTCCGACGCTGCCTCTTTAGACTTGCACAGAGCCATCAAGGAGTTCTTGCCTGAGTTGTTACCTGGTTTAGACGACTCTGCTTTGAAGCAAATGTCTCTTGGTTTGGCTCACTCGATTGGTCGTCACAAGTTGAAGTTCTCTGCTGACAAGGTTGACACCATGATTGTACAAGCCATTGCTTTGCTCGATGACTTGGACAAGGAATTGAACACCTACGCAATGAGATGTAAGGAATGGTACGGATGGCACTTCCCAGAGTTGGCTAAAATGATCACCGACTCTGTGGCTTACGCCAGAATCATCTTGCACATGGGTGTCAGATCCAACGCAAGTGAAACCGACTTGTCGGAAATCCTCCCAGAAGAAATTGAAGAACAAGTTAAGGTTGCTGCTGAAGTCAGTATGGGTACCGAAATAACTGCAATCGACTTGGAAAACATCAGAGCCTTGGCAGAACAGATTGTGGACTTTGCTGCATACAGAGAACAATTGTCCAACTACTTGAGCTCGCGTATGAAGGCTATCGCACCAAACTTAACTGCTTTGGTCGGTGAATTGGTAGGTGCTAGATTGATTGCACACTCTGGTTCTCTCACCTCGCTTGCTAAGGCCCCAGCATCAACTATCCAAATCTTGGGAGCTGAAAAGGCTTTATTCAGAGCTTTAAAGACTAAACACGACACACCAAAGTATGGTTTATTATACCATGCCTCGCTCGTAGGACAAGCTTCAGGTAAGAACAAGGGTAAGATTGCCAGAGTATTGGCTGCTAAGGCTGCCGTAGCCTTGAGATACGACTCTCTTGCTGAAGAGCGTGACGACTCGGGTGACTTTGGTTTGGAAGTTAGAGCCAAGGTTGAATCTAGATTGAGTGCTTTGGAAGGCCGTGACTTGAGAACTACCTCCAAGGTTGTCAGAGACGCACCAAAGATTGACATAACTGAAGCCCGTGCTTACAATGCCGATGCCGATGCTCCAGCCCAAGCTGACTCTGATGATGAAGAATCTGAAACCGAAGAGGTTGTAGAAAAGAAGTCTAAGAAGGAAAAGAAGGAAAAGAAGGACAAGAAGAGAAAGAGAGAAGAAGACGATGAAGAAGAAGAAGAAGAGAAGAAACCAAAGAAGGAAAAGAAGGAAAAGAAGGAGAAGAAAGAAAAGAAGGACAAGAAGGAAAAGAAGGAAAAGAAGGAAAAGAAGGATAAGAAGAAGTCCAAGGATTAAATTCACTACACTTCATCATCTCATCTACATCTTCATTTCATTAATTTACGTTCATTGATATGAATAAGAGAGATATTCATCATCATTTAGCATCTCATGACGTGTATTGAATACAAAAACTAAGAATATCGTTTATTGTACGGTAGCACAACCCTCCTATTTTTGTTTGATGGTTCGCCATTGTTTGTTCCATAGTATAAAGAGTTACCTCTTGTTAGACCTGTTTTAATAAATTAAGAGCTGAAATAGCGTAGAGAAGGAATTGGATTATGTTGGACTATGTTAGGTTAGAATTGCAAAGGCTGACAGCCCTTTGCACCTAATTAGTTGTCATTTTGTCAAAGGTATTTCCAACAGGTCATCTCACTAGATTTTGTAGAATTTAATCTGTTCTACGGAACCTGATACTCACAACTGGTTTACCCAGTAGATTGGAGTAACCGTAAAGCATGTTCATTTTCTAGTACTCAGCATGGTAACTCATCAGAGATTGAAACATCTCGAATTTGTTTTATGACGGAGTATAAATACTTTAGAGAGGTCTTAATCTTTAGTTAGATGATTTGAGGCAGTAAAGGGCATCGCAGCGATATTTATAGCAATTGAATCTCCAAAAGTTGTAGAGTTTCGATTCTTAATCTTGGATGGATTGATCGTTTCCATATTGAAGAGTCAATTTCCCATGAATTATCACGTCAGAGTACATCTTAGGTGTCGCCTAATGAGAGTTCTAAGAAGTGAATAGGGCTGTATCACATATAAATGATGAGTTTAAGCAATAAAAATTAAAATTTGTGTTTCATACGTGACATAATAAATAATATAACAATCAATTCTTCAACAAAAAGGGTGGTTGGTGTAATGGTAACATATTTGCCTTCCAAGCAAGTGCCATGGGTTCGATTCCCGTACCACTCATTTTTTTGCATCATAAGACTTTAATGCGACATTATGAATACCATCTAGAATGCGACATTGCAAACTTCATTTTTGATCTGAGTCAAAGCATAAGAAGTGAAAAACTCGTCACTGTATATGTTGTTTAGTCGAGCAATACGAGTCCAACAGTTGATCAAGAACCGATATAGTTTCAATCGCAATTACCGCAGTTTAATGACTCAGATAAGTCTTAATTCTACAGAGACGAAGATACGGGATCTCTTGGTTGAGTTCTGTGACTTTTACAATGCTAAGACAACCAATGACCCATTGGTTTTGAGATTCACAGGTGGGTGGGTTAGAGATAAACTTCTTGGGATAGAGAGCAATGATATAGATATTGCCATTAATCATTTATCAGGAGAAGACTTTGCAACTCGCTTGTATACGTACTTGGATGAAACCAAAGATGAATCATTCAAAAAGACTACAATTCATACGATCAAGAAGAACCCTGAGAAGTCTAAACATTTAGAAACATGTACTACTAAATTGTTTGATTTGGATATTGACTTTGTCAATTTGAGGTCGGAAGCGTATACTGAAGATAGCAGGGTTCCAGTTATTAAGTATGGGACCCCACAAGAAGATGCTATGAGAAGAGATGCAACCTTGAATGCACTTTTCTATAACATTAACGAGGATAAGATCGAAGATTTTACTAATAGAGGTATGGAAGACTTGAAGCTGGGAATCCTTCGTACACCTTTACAACCGCTTCAAACCTTCTTGGATGACCCTTTACGTGTTCTCAGGTTGATCAGATTTGCCAGTAGATTAAACTACGAAATCGAGGAAGAGACTTATAAAGCAATGGGAACGAATGAAGTCAAGTATACATTACTTCATAAGATCAGCAGAGAACGTGTAGGCATAGAAGTTGAGAAAATCGTAACCAGCAAGAACCCAGCTTATGGGCTACAGTTGATCAACTATGCTGGATTGACCAATTCAATTTTTGGATTTGGTGATATGACCGAAGCGGTCAACGAAATGAACAGTAAAGAAGTAATGCAAAAGGTTCACCTTGCGGGAGATAAAGTCGAGCCTAATATTACAGCATTGTCATATATGTTCCCAATATTCATCAAGCATATTTCAACGTTACCAGAATCATCCGAAGTGTACAAAATTTACAACAGCATTTTCAATGGAGACACAGAGATGCAAAGAGCCTGGTGGTATGCGGTAACTCTTTACCCTTATGAACTGCAAGTGGTTCTCAAAACAAATGGTAAGAAAAGACAAGCCCAAGGCCAAATAGTCGACGTTCTTTTAAGAGGTGGACTCAAATCAAGTAATCATGATGTAGAAAAAGTGACTTCCTTAATCAACAACAGAACAGAGTCATGTGAAATGTTGACATCCTTGTCTACTGACAAAGTTTCGAGATCAGAGTTTGGCCTTTACTTGAGAAAATTCGGACTGTTCCAAGACCTCAACTTAATGTTTAATTTATTTGTTGACTGTTTGCAACCAATTCTTGCATTGAAAATGAACAAGTACAAACCAGAACCAATTCCTCAAAGCATTCCTGAAATAGATTCCGAAATCTCCAAGGTACTTGATGTTCAAATCAAAAAGTACGAAGAACTTTCTAGTAACATCAAGTCCATGGGATTAGATAATGTTCACCAAATGAAATTGATAATCGATGGCAAACAATTATCAAAAGAACTCAATTGTAAACCTGGACCATGGATGGGACGTATTAATAACGAAATATTGGTATGGCAATTGGACAACCCAGAAAAGACTAAGGAAGATTGCTTAACATATATTAAAGAGATCTTGCCTAAATACCTCTAGAGTTTTCATCTACATGCTATTTATTCAACGTGTTGTTTCTGGAGATATTTAATCAGTTCCTATCTAATATTCATCATAAACTTAAATTGAACAGCATAAAATAAAATGTTTAAAAGTAGAGTATTATATATACTTGTAAGCATAGAAGATTCAATCAATGATTGGAGTGCACTTCATCATCCCAGTTCATTGAATGGAAAGCGAACAGTCCAATTCATCTAAATGTACTCAACATACTTGTTAACAGTAGCAAGCTAGAAGGAAAACTTACTTTGAAGCTTGAGCAATAAGTTGTTCCAATTTTCCTTCTTCTTGCAACTTGATCACATCAGTGTCAGTACCTATGAACTTTCCCCCAATAAAGACCTTAGGGACATATCTGTTTTGC
This sequence comes from Kodamaea hsintzibuensis (nom. inval.), assembly GCA_030568835.1. Taxonomy (NCBI): domain Eukaryota; kingdom Fungi; phylum Ascomycota; class Pichiomycetes; order Serinales; family Debaryomycetaceae; genus Kodamaea; species Kodamaea hsintzibuensis (nom. inval.). The sequence continues at coordinate 111,034 of JAJMJA010000026.1, forward strand.
TCTGTGATCTCTTTCAAGTAAGTATGGATAGCCTCACCATCTTCGACGACGTCCATTTCAACCACAGCAGCCTTGTCTGTGATTTTAGCAAACAATGCCTTAGTAACAGTACAATCTGGGCACCATGTCTAAAGAAGTTAGTAGAATTCTGAGATTGGGGATAAGGAGTAATACATACAGTGGAACCAATAAAAACAGGATTCGAATTGATATAGTTTTGAACCTTTTCAACGATTTCAGGAGATGAAGCAGACATGATGATGTTGTTGAAGTTGAATGTGGTTTGAGTTTTCTAAATGAACCACACCTTTTTTTGACTACTGTTTTTGGTACAAAAGAGGTGGTGATGCAGGGTTTTAAAAGTTAGTGAATAGGGGACAAGGGATGAGTGAGGGGATGTAGATGAATACTGTAGTGGAACAAGAGAATGAACAATAAGAGGAGTAAGTTAAAGGAAATATACCGAAGAGTTAATGGTTTCAGTTCACCTCTTTGATTATAACCTTATAATTTGTACTAGTATTTGTAAGTAATCTGAGAAAGTTGTATTGGTGATGAAAAGATTGAGGTACGAGTGAGATTAGAACAAGTGGAGAGAGAGAATGTTGCAAGCATACATGTGTAGTACTTTCAGATGATGTAGAAACTCTCTTAACTTCTTTCATCCTATCTATACATAAATCTTATCACTAGTAGTGAAAAATGAACTCAATACAGATCCGTCTATGTTATTGCTGGTTGAAATAGCATGGAAGAGAATTGTCAGTAGAAGAGTTGAAGAGTTGAAGATTCCTTTACCATTGTCTCTATATTTCTATAACTTAATGTGAATAATCTCGTAATGCATATACAAACAAGGTACTTTGTCACCTAATCAAGTTCCCATCTGAAGTTCCCAACTATATTGATATCAGTGCTACTAACAACAGTACACTGTAGAGATCAGCAAATCCACTGAGCCTCTCCAAAAAGTACCAATACCTCCTCGATTCTCATCCCATCCAAGTACATTCAACCAACGTGTAGTATAAAGTGAGTCTAACACATTACTAAACTGACTACTTGATCAAGCGTAAAAACCTCATTCTTATCATTATCTAAGAACTCGTCAATTCATAACCACTTTATCATGTCAATATCATGTTCATTTACTATCACAAACATTGAAACAATCTCTGAACAATCAAAGATCCATGACGACTCGCTCAATACTACCAAGCACAATACATACCTTTCCTCTTATTTATAAAATCTGTCTAACTCCAACATCTTTCAACTACTCTTCTTCTATCATTCTTATATCATCACTTAACATACTTCCTAATTCTCGATAACTTCCTTTCAACCTTTCACTTCCTCAAAAATACTTTAACTAAAATTCAATCTACACATACATCCTTACTTCATCTAATTCAAAAGGAACGTTCCAACTCTCTACAATCCCTCAACTCATCACAATTCATTTCAATGACTCCAAAGCACGCACAATTTTTCATCTCTTTGACCATTGTAACTTCCACTTCAATAAACTTCTCGTCATAAATCTTCTAGCCACACACCTCTCACCACACTCATTTCGCCACACACCTCTCATCTCCTACCTCTCCTCACCAACCTCTCTTCACCCCACCTCGTACAATCCCCCTCATGAAAAGTTGTTCGTGGAGTACCCCAATCCGATACCCAATGTGACTCACCTTTCAAGTTGAAAAAAATGAAAAAATTAAACGCTTCAAGCTTTCAACAACAATGTCTAAGGTTGAAAAGGTTTCAATATTAGGTAGCGATACCATCCATGTTGGTTATGGGATTCAGGATCATATTGTCCAGGAGGTTCTTACCAATAAGGCTTCTTCGACTTATGTAATTATCTCAGATACTAACATGTCATCTACTAAACCATATACTGCTTTGGTGACCAAGTTCCAAGCCAAGTTGGCTCAGCTCAAACCTGACTCTCGTTTACTTACTTTCAATGTTCCTCCTGGGGAAAACAATAAGAGTCGTCAGACTAAGGCTTCAGTTGAAGACTTTTTGTTGCAACAGGGTTGTACTAGAGATACTGTGATTCTTGCTGTAGGAGGTGGTGTTATCGGTGACATGATTGGCTTTGTCGCAGCTACTTTCATGAGAGGTGTTCGTGTTATTCAAGTGCCAACTACTCTTTTAGCTATGGTGGATTCTTCTGTTGGTGGAAAGACTGCTATCGACACTCCTTTGGGAAAGAACTTTATCGGTGCTTTCCACCAACCGGAGTACGTTTTCGCAGACGTCTCTTTCTTGGAAACATTACCTACTAGACAATTCATAAACGGAATGGCTGAGGTTGTCAAAACAGCAGCTATCTGGGACGAAACTGAATTCTCCAGATTAGAAAAGTTTGCACCTGCATTCTTATCTGCCGTGAGTAGTCAAGATAAAGAGAAAGATTTACTGCTGATCAGAGCTGACTTGATTCAAACTGTCTTGGGTTCAATCAGAGTTAAAGCCAGTGTTGTTTCAAGTGATGAAAAAGAATCTGGTTTAAGAAATTTGTTAAACTTTGGCCACACCATTGGCCATGCCATTGAAGCAGTATTAACCCCAGAAGCATTACACGGAGAATGTGTTTCTATTGGTATGATATTAGAAGCTGAATTGGCGAGATACTTGGGTGTTTTGGCTCCAGCAGCCGTAGTACGTTTATCGAAGTGCCTTGCAGCCTACGGCTTGCCAGTCTCGGTGGACGATAAGACCTTCTTACCAAAGGTTGGCGCCAAACGCTACAACTTGGCCCTTGATGTGTTATTGAAGAAAATGGCCATCGACAAGAAGAATGACGGAAGTAAAATCAAGTGTGTTTTGCTCGAATGCATTGGAAAGTGCTACCAACTCAAGGCACACCAGATCTCGAAACAAGATTTGGGATTTGTGTTAACTGACGAAGTGTTAGTGCACCCATTCAACCCTGAAGAAACACCTACCAAGAACATTGTAATCCCACCAGGATCCAAATCCATTTCGAATAGAGCATTAATATTGGCTGCGTTGGGTACTGGAACAGTAAGAGTCAAAAACTTGTTACACTCAGATGATACTAAGCACATGTTAGACGCAGTTTCTGCTCTCAAGGGTGCTGAAATCAACACCGAAGATAATGGTGAGACTATCGTTGTCAAGGGTAACGGAGGTCTGATGTTGGCGTACGACGAACAGATTTACTTGGGAAACGCAGGGACCGCATCCAGATTCTTGACCACTGTTGCTGCCCTCGTAGGATCCAACTCTAAATCAAAGTCCAACACTGTATTGTTAACTGGTAATGCTAGAATGCAAGAAAGACCAATTGGTCCATTGGTGGATGCCTTGAGAGCAAACGGATCGACTATTGAATACCAGAACAAACAGGGCTCTCTTCCTTTGAAGATCCAAGCAGGACAGGGTCTTAAGGGTGGTAGAATCGAATTGGCTGCAACCATTTCGTCTCAATACGTTTCGTCCATTTTAATGTGTGCTCCATACGCTGCAGAAGAAGTAACGTTATCGCTTGTAGGTGGAAAACCAATCTCTCAATTGTACATTGACATGACTATTGAGATGATGAAATCTTTCGGTATCACTGTTACCAAGTCTACCACCGAAGCTTACACCTATCACATTCCTAAGGGCACTTATGTGAATCCTTCGGAATACACTGTTGAATCAGACGCCTCTTCAGCCACTTACCCATTAGCTTTTGCTGCACTCACAGGATCAACCTGTACCATTCCTAACATTGGTTCTCTGTCGTTACAGGGAGATGCTAGATTTGCTGTTGATGTCTTGAGACCAATGGGATGTAAGGTTGAACAAACTTCTACTTCGACAACTGTCACCGGACCACCTCGCGGTGAATTATTGCCATTGCCACACGTTGATATGGAGCCTATGACTGATGCATTTTTGACTGCCTCTGTGGTTGCTGCTGTCGCCAAAGACCTGCTGAAAGATACAACCACTTCGATCACAGGAATTGCCAACCAGCGTGTTAAGGAATGTAACAGAATTGCTGCTATGGTCACTGAATTAGCCAAGTTTGGTGTGACCGCCAGTGAATTACCAGATGGTATCCAAATCCAAGGTGTCAACCGTAAAGACTTACAAACACCATCTACCAAGTTAAGAGGAGTTAAATCCTATGACGATCACAGAGTTGCTATGTCATTCTCGCTTTTAGCAGGGTTGTGCCAAGAACCTGTCTTGATTCAAGAAAGATCATGTACTGGGAAGACATGGCCTGGATGGTGGGATACCTTACACACTAAGTTCAATGTAAAGATTGACGGTCATGAGCTCCCTCTCTCTTCCAAGCAGGAAAGTGCTGCCCACGAAGAAGACGCTAATGGAAACAAGTCTATTATAGTGATTGGAATGAGAGCTGCTGGTAAAACAACTTTGTCAAAATGGATCTCCTCATTCTTGGGATTCAAGTTTATTGACTTGGACGATGTTTTAGAAGAAAGTATTGGATCTGATATCAGAACTTTCATCAAGGAACACGGCTGGGAAAAGTTCAGAGAAGAAGAAGTTAAAGTTGCTAAAGAAGCATTTGTAAAGTACGCCCAAGGTTACGTTATTTCGACTGGTGGTGGAATTGTTGAAAGCGAGCAATCAAGAAAATTGTTGCAAGAATACAAAAAGAATGGAATTGTATTGCACTTGCACCGTGACATTGACGAGACTGTTCTGTTCTTGTCCCAAGACACCACCAGACCAGCATTTGTAAGTGAAATCTTGGAAGTTTGGCAAAGAAGAGAAGGTTGGTACCATGATTGTTCCAACTATCACTTTTTCAGCTCTCACTGTGAGAATGAACTTGAATTCAAGCAATTGAGAAATTCGTTCACCAACTATATTGGAACTATCACTGGGTTGAAGGCAGTTCAGATCCCTACTTCTAGATCTGCTTTTGTCTCATTGACTTACCCTGACTTGCAGGAAACCACCTCAACTTTAGAAGAGGTGGTCTTAGGTTGTGAAGCTGTGGAATTAAGAGTTGACTTATTGAAGAGCTTTGACCCAACCTATGTTGCTGGTCAAACAGCTATTTTGAGAAAGTATGTCAACGTTCCAATAATCTATACTGTGAGAACTATTTCACAAGGTGGTAAGATTGATGACAATGACATGGAGACTATCACCAACTTGTTGTTACTCGGTATTAAACTTGGTGTTGAGTACTTGGATGTTCAATTGACATACCCTACCAGTTTGATCAACTTGGTTTTGAATCAGAAGAAGTTCACTAGAATCATTGCATCCCATCATGATGTCACTGCTCAATTGAAGTGGAACAACATTGAATGGAAGAACAAGTACAATCAAGCTGTATTGTTCAATGCAGATGTTGTTAAGTTTGTTGGATCAGCCACCCTGTTGCAAGACAATTTGACTTTGGAAGAGTTCAGATCGCAGAACACCCTCAAGCCTTTGATTGCCATTAACATGGGTGAACAAGGGAAATTGTCTCGTGTCTTGAACACTGTCTTGACTCCAGTTACACATGACTTGTTGCCTTTCAAAGCTGCTCCCGGACAATTGACTGTTTCGCAGATTAATAAGGCATTTGCTGAGATCGGAGGCTTTGTTGAGAAGCAGTTTTACGTGGTTGGATCCCCAATTGCTCACTCTCGTTCTCCTCCATTGCATAATGCTGGTTACCAAGAGTTGAGCTTGCCTTACAAATTCGACAGATTTGAGTCCAACAATGCAGAAGAAGTTTACAACACTTTGATCAAGAACCAGTCCAAGTTTGGAGGTTTGGCTATTACAATGCCATTGAAGTTAGACTTGTTGAAGTACGCTGACGAGCTTTCTGACGCTGCGCAAAGTATTGGAGCCATCAACACTTTGGTACCTTTAGAAGGTGGCAAATTGTTTGGTGACAACACTGACCACATTGGAATTACCCAATCATTTACTAGAGCTGGTGTTCCAAACATTGAATATGCTCAAGTTAACGGTTTGGTGATAGGTGGTGGAGGTACCTCGCGTGCTGCAGTCTACGCATTACACTCTATGGGATGTAAGACTATTTACATGATCAACCGTACCAGTTCCAAGTTGGAAGAAATTCAAAAGTCTTTCCCTGAGAACTACGGAATAGTTGTATTGGACGCTGAGGCACAAATCGAAGCATCGAAACCTGTCCTGTTGATTATCTCTTGTATTCCAGCAGATCAATCTATCGACGAGAAATTGTTGACTAAGATTGAAAAGTTGTTGCACAAGGGTAACAGCGTTGATGTAGGATTCACACCAACACTTTTGGAAGCAGCCTACAAGCCTAGAATTACGCCTGTGATGAAGGTTGCTGAGAAGTTCAAGTGGAATGTGATTCCTGGTGTTGAGATGTTGGTGAATCAAGGAGAGAGACAATTTAAAGTACACACTGGTTACACTCCTCCCTACAAGGCTATCCATGCTGCTGTAGTGAAGGATTAGTTTTATAGTATTGTATATATTTGAATGAGAAAGTCTTAAAGAATAGATGTCTAGTAAAGAACTTTTGAAGAGTAATAGATAATGAAAAGTTCGATACGGAGTCCAGAATTTAAGGGTTCAAAAGAGAAGGTGCAAGAAATTTAAGGATTACAGATAAAGAGTCATTTAAAATAAGCTGACTAATTAAAGCAGAATAACCCAAAGAGTCTATATCAGATGTTTCTTATCTATAAACTAACGAATACATCACCAAAACCCGAAGGAGTCAAGAACCTTCAATAAAGAAATTTGTTAATATTCAACCAAAGTCCGAATAACTTAATACCGACAATTTAAGATCCTAAAAAGATGCTTCCTCAATTACGTAATATATCTAGAATTCTCAAGGAGTGTCTTCTTTGCCTTGCTCTTATGTAGATTGTTTTATACTATTGCTTGGTATCCACTTGCAGTTTGGGGTTTGATATTAATAAACTAACTACTTATAGATAAGAACTAGGCCAAGATATTCCTTTAAACTTTCAACCAGGTGGCGCCTGTCTAATTCATCCCAATGACTAGATAGTCATCAATAAGTTTCGTAACTATTTACTGCTCCTCCTAGATCTCCTCATCCATTAACTCTTGCTTCTCCACCAAACACTTCGCTTAAACCCTCAATACCCAAATTTCCAAATGCGGCTTGATTATACGCAATATGCAATTTCTGTCATTCATCTTATAAATTATTACATTGAATAGTGTACTTGTTATCATCTAAACACACTTGGTTCCAAACTCCTTGACTTTGGAGTCTGGATATCGTAATCAATGTATCTTATCTGAATCATAACTCGAGTCTCTACTTCCTACTCCACGTACATCATCATTACTTTAATTAATGTTGCATGAATCAAGCCTTACGTAAACACACACACACACCAAAAACCTAATAAATTAATTAAAGCTTAGGGACAACAAACACACACATCAAAACCTTGCAATTTTTCAACTTTTCATTCTGCCTTGTATCACCCTACTTTCTCCCCTCCCCTTTCCCTCCCCCCACCTCACACAATACAATACACCTCTCCCTCGAACAATCGAACCAAACTACAAACTATAATCCCAACATCCCACTTCGTTGCATGGCTTTATGTCTCAAAGGCGGAGAAGTAAAAAGAAATATTTTTTTTTTGCGCGATGTTTTTAAAAGACTCTTCAAAAAATTTAAGAGAGAGGATAACTTTAAAGTTGATTGCAACAAGTTTCTTGTTAAAAGTACATTACTAATATTTATATTCTCGGTAGGTTAATATTGAGAAAGTTATTAGTTTCAAAAGGGCTTTATAACGTATTAGACACAACTACAACTATGAATTTGGTACATCCTAATATATTAGCGCAACGGAGTGCGAATGTACTCCGTAGGGCATATTCCTCACAGCTGATGTTTAAAGGAGCCAGGCATTACTTTCTCGGCCAGTTTGGAAGTTTGAGGGACTTGAAGAATGAGTTAATCAAGGGAGAAGAAGATGAAGTATCTGCAGAATCACAGTCTCATCCTTATATTCATTATCCATTAGTCACACGAGAACAGTTGAAGAAGATATCTAATGATAGTTTCAAATTTGAGTTTGGATATAATTCTTATGCATACCATTCTACTCGCCTGGATCCAATGATACATTCGCTTTCTGACTTGACAGTCCCTACTGACTTGACTTCGCTCTTACCTAAGAGAAGGCCTCATGGTAGTCCTGCAGATACCTTGTCTATCAAGGCTGGCGATGATGCTATGTTGGTTTCACCATCAGTCCTTGCAGTTGCTGACGGAGTATCAGGATGGGAATCTAAAGGAGAGCAATGTTCAAGCGGAATATGGTCTCGACTGATGGTGGAAACTTTGAGTAGACTCATGACAGAATATAAATTGTCACATACACCACATCACCTCAACAATAGAGATATCGCTCAGATATTGGATGACTCATACTTGCATACATCCCACCTCATGGACTTGCAATCTTTGAGAGGATCTCTGACATTGGTATTGGGGATGTTGAGCGGCGAATACTTGAAAATGATTAGCATTGGTGACTCGAAATTATACATCATCAGAGATGGTGCTATAGTGACGACAAACCAGGAACAACTAGTTTCCGAATTATGCCCACAGCAGATTGGAACTCAAACCTTGGGTCAACTACCCTCGGAAATGGCATGGGTTGATTCAGTCAAACTCAAAGAAAACGATATCATAGTGCTCTGCTCAGATGGAATCTCAGACAACTTGTATGAATGGGAAATAGCTCATTATATCGATGAGTTCCTGAAGAATACCTTGAAGCAAATTGCAACAAAGCTCATGCAAAAGGCTAAGGAAATAGCCTTTGATGATTATGCATACACTCCGTACAATGAAAAAGTCAACGCCTTGCCTGAAAAGTTTGGGAATAACCTGAGCAAAGGTGGTAAGTTAGATGACATGTCCATTTGCGTAGCAAGGGTGGTTAAAAATGTTAAAAAGAACTAATAATTGGTTTTGGGATAGGAAAAGGGCCAAACTCTTGTTGAGTGCGGCAGGTAAATATTAGAACTTTGCTACTGGAATGGAATGAACTGGACATGGATTTGTCTTTTGGGGTTTCAATTTCAATGGTGAGTTCTTATGGATAATAGGTTTCAACTTTTAATATTAATGTATTACTTCAATTCTGTAAGAAAGATGCAATTTAAACGAGAAGGTCAATCATAGACTTTGACTTTGACGTAGTTCAGTCGCATTGAAAAATCTCGATAGCTAAATTGTAACCGTTTTCCCATTCGGAATATTCAGATGTGTCCTCTAACCTATAAACATCCTTCTTATTTCTACCTAGACTTCCTTCTTCCTGCTAATGACACGTCTTATCTTTGAGAACCCTTTGAATAATACCCATCTCAGTCCTGCACATAAATTTGCACCCAAATTCTTCAAACGAGCAATTTGAGTACACTTTACTTGAAATGTTGAACGCAACAACACCTGAAAATCAGTAGTTATGCCTTTATAGCCAGTAACTAACATACCGTTTACTTTTATTTTAAAAAGCCTCCTCAAAATCTTTTTATTCTGTGTGATTCTGTTGGACCATCACAACAGAGATGAATAGAGATACGTTGACGAAGATGTTTAATGAATCTCTACAACTAATCAATATTACTTCAAACCTACTACTTGAGTAAACATAAGAAAAATCTCAAAGATCTGCTCTCACATTTGTCATGATACACCTTCAAATATTTATCTTACATCATCATTTAATAATAATCTATTGTACATTCTATCTTAAAGAGAATCACTTCTCTATTTATAAATTGGCAATCTCTGCAAAATATTGCCTCAAAATCAATGAAAGCATCTCAGGTAATTCATTGATGTTCCTAACAACAACGTAAAATTCGAATGGGAAGGAATCTAAGTACTTCTCCACTTGTAACTTCATATTACCTGCTGTATCTGTAACGTAGCTAACTTGAGACATGTCAAGAATGGATTCCTTGGATGAAATACCATCAATGATCACAAACACTAACATCACTTTTTCTTCTCTTGCTTTTCTCACCATCCGTTGAAGAGTCTCGTGGTCTTCGCAAACACCATCGGAGATGATAATTTGTAATTGCCACAAGTCACTCAGCGCTGTAGATCTAGCATCTTCAAATATCTTTAACGATCTGGAACACAACTGTTTCATATCAGTACGTGTTTGTTGGAAATCAAACCATTGGAAGACTCTTGCTCCTGATTCTTGGTTATTGAATGGTTTATCAAATGGATGAAGAACCTTGATATCTTCACCAAATCTAACAATCGAAAGTCCACCTGCTTCCAATTGAGTTAATGCCTTAGCAACTAACGCAATACTATGGAATGCTAATTCTGTAGACTTGGATTCACTCATAGACTTGGAATCATCAACTGCAATCATAACTTGGTACTGTCTCTTAGATGGCTTGGTTCTTCTTAACCAAATCTTGTCCTTACGGAATTCAGATGCAATATAAGTAATAATTCTCTTCATGTTCAATCTCTTACCAGTCTTGTAGTCACCCTTAAGTTTGGTAGCTAAAGTAGGTTCCAAAATTAAACGGAGCTGCTCACACAATCCTGATGCCAACTCTTGGGTAGATAATTCAGATTGTTTCCATAATTCACGAGCAGTTTCAATGTCCATAGGAGGATTCAAACCTTCAACTGAGTCGACAATGTTCTTCAACTCTTCCATATCCTCATCGTCTGTTTCAACAACAAGGTTGGAGTTGAACATGGTATCTTCTAACTCATCCTTTGGCTTGCGTTCTCCAATAAATGCACCTTGAGTCTTTCCTTCAAAATCAGGGTCAGCTTCAGCAGCTTCTTCATCCTTAATAGCTTCAGCATCCTTTACTTCATCTTCCACCTTCAGCTCTTCGGCGTTCTTAGTGTCGTCAACTTCCATATCCTCATCCTTGACTTGTTCTTCGAAGTCATCATCTATCGCCTTATCTTCATCAATAGATTGGATTTGGTCTTTGTCAGCTGCTCCCAATGCTTGAGTGTCAAAGTCAGCATTTTCTCCATCAACATGCTCGAATTCATCAGGTCTCTCATTAGCCTTATCAGCTTGTTCTTCTTCTTTATCTTCGGATGCTTGTTGAATTTCTTGACGACGACGGTGGAATTCCTTCAACGAATCACCTAATTGTTTAAGCGATTCTTTAGCTTCATCACGAGCATCGTCTTGTGTGACGTCCTCTTGTTCAGGCTTCTCGTTTTGGTCTTGAGTTTCAGAGGATGCTCCTCCAGTAGCACCCAAGTCGTCGTTTTCTTCTACAACTTGGTTATCGGCACCTTCTCCCTTTTCACCAAACTCTTGTTTTGCTGCAGTGTCTTTATCTAAATCATCATCATTCTTGTCATCATTGGCTCCGTCAATTCCTTCAGCAGACTCTTCACCCTGTTGTTTATCATTAGAATCTTCTTCATTGTCCTTGTCTCCAAGTTCCTCATCTGATTCAATACCTGCCTCTTCTTCTGGTCCATCCTCTGGTTTGTCTTCAGATTCCCCACCTTCAGCATGGTCAACTTCTTCCTCCATTTCTTCGTCTTCAATATCGGCTTCTCCTTCACCAGCATTAGCAGGTTCTTCCTCTTCTTGGACTTGGTTTTCTTCGTCAACGTCCATTTTATCATCCATTTCGTCTTTAATATCATCCTCCATATCATCCATGTCTTCTCCTTCTGGTTCATCTTTCTCATCTTCATCACCATCGAGGTTCATGTCTTCAGGCAAATCCATTGTTTCTGTTTCAGGTACCTGGTCGTCAATCTTCTCATTTTCGTCATTCTTAACCTCATCTTCTTGCTCACCAACGTCTTCTTCTTCATTCTGGTCACCTTCTTCATCATTTTCAACATCTTCAGCTTCTTTGTCATCCAATTTTTGGTTGTCATCATCTTGCTCCTGCTGAGGTTTTTCATTCTTTTCATTCAGTTCCTCTTCATTAGCTTCCATATTATCATCCATATTCGAATTCTCAGGTAATTTATCAGATTCTTTTTCTTTGGTGTCCTCCTTGGCTTCTTCATCCCACATTTTTTCATCAACAGCATTTGGATCCAGATCATCAATGTCGTCAACCTCTTCATCTAATTCTTCTTGGTCGTCTTCATCTTCTTCTTCAGCATCATCTTGATCTTGATCACTAACCTCTTCCAATTCACCAGCCATGTCACCTTCGATATCAACTGCGTCATCATTTTCATCCTCATCACCTTCGTCTTTATTCTTCTCTTCATTAGGTTGCTGTGCTTGTTCGGACAAGTCTTCATCATCACCAACATCATTGGAATTGTTTTCAGCACCATCACCATCACCTAATCCGGTACCGTCAGTTAAATTCTTATCGTCCTTCTGTTCGGTTGGTGGCTCTGGTTCACAGAATCCCTTAGTTGCCAAATTGTGCAAACTTGTTGACAAGATAAATGTAGCATGAGAAGTTTCAACATAGTTTGTTCTTGCCTTGCCGGCAACAACCCAGCACAACTTGTAGTAATCTCTGAAAAGAGGTAAGGTGAAGCTTGCCAATGCCGAGGCAATACTAGTTGATTTAGCTGAATGGTCCAAAGAGCCGACAACCGTGAAACAGTTCTTAATTCTCTTTGTTATTTGCTTATAACGAAGGGCTTTAATCATGCTGTACATTCCCTTTTGAGACTTCTTTAACCAATCATCATCGTCTTCAGTTATTTGAGTTTCAGCTGTACATTGTGAGGTAACCTTCTGAACAGAAACTAAAATCGAGTTGGCAAGTTCACGGAATGCCAATTCAACCTCTTCAATAGTAGAAGTGATTGGTGTTGCTCTCGATGAAACCAATGTTGTCGAAGTTGTTACAGTTGAAGTCTCATCAACTAATTTCATGGTCAGTTGGGTAGTTTTGTTTGTCGAAACCGATTCTGATGGAGCTTCTTGTGCAATGCTATCGTTGCTGATTAACCAGTCAAGAACAATGTCTGCAATAAACCCAATGTTGGATTGTTTCAACGAACTCTCAAAATCATTCTTAAATGTATTGTATTGTTGAATAAAATCAGCAACTTCGTTAGTCAACACATTCTTATCATCAACAACCTTCAATTGACGTTTCAAGTCGGCCAAGTTAATCTTGGCTTTCATGAATGGATCAAGGTTTGTTATTTTCGAAATTTCTGATACGGTTATTGCAAAGTCAATAACACGAGGTAACCACTTCAAAACTAACTTGATACTATCCAAGGTAACAAATTGATGTCTCTCGTTGGTCATAGTTGATCTGTTTTGGGCTAACTTCAAGAAAGACCCGTACAAGTTCTCCAATTCAAGTAAACTGTCACCCAAGTTTTTCAAAGGCTGCCTAGTGAGAATAAGGGAATGCACCAAGTTTTCAGTTGCTGCTAACCCTTTTTGAGCATCCAATGGTGGAACATCATCAGAAACACTTGAAACCGAAGCTCTAAGTCTTGGTAACAAGTCCAAAATCCTGTAGAAATATGGAGTCTCGTCAAATGCCGTTTCATCAAAGGTGACAGAGTTGGTTAAAATGGTATTAACTGTTGACTGTAATTGCATAGTATCAGCCAGAACAGCCATCTTAATACCCATTCTCTTCAACTCTTTCAATGTGTCACTCAATAATTTTCTCTTTTGGGTTTTCAAAGCAGCAAGTAACTTCTTGTTGTCCTTCTTTAATTCTTTTGGAGTTTCCTTTCTAAGATCTTCCATATCCTGTAAAATAGCTTTCGAATAGCCGTAGAGGTTGGAGATTTCAGTCGAATTAACATTTCCAATGTAAATTTCCATATTCTTAGAAACAAGAGAGACATCCTGCAAACGTTTTGGTCTTTCGGACCAAGTAGGTAAACTAGAACACTCATCAAGAACTTCAGAGTAGTTTTCAATCTCTGTTTCGGTTCTAAAAGTAGGAATGTTAAATTCAGTGTACAGTTTACACTCACCCAGTAATCCTTGTTCAATCAAAGGATTCACAGGGGTCTGCAACAATGCACGGTATTTTCTGACCAATTTATATAAAGCATTGTGAGAACGACGAGCAGATTGCTTAAGTGCATCCATGTTAACATCCTTCCAACTGGCTAACAAGATAACCTCGTTAATATCCTTTTCCAAGGTCTTCTTCTTGGCAACAATTGCTTCGTCAACTAAAGGCGTGAACTGTTCATAAAAGTGAATGAAATTGGATAAGCAATCAGATAATTGCAGTTCCTTCAGTCTCAGTTGAACAAGGTGGTTCTTGAACGATTTGATTAAGTTCACACGGCAAGTGTATTCACCATAAGTTGATTGACTGATAAACAAGTTAAGAGCTGAAAGTAAACTTACAGGGTCCTCATCTTGCTCATTAACAATAATGGTTTCAAACAAATAAAACCACCATTTTCCAATCTTCCTTTCAAAAGTAGCCTCTTCATGTTTGAACAATGATTTCCAGGTTGATAATTCCAATTTTCTCCAACTGACAATTATTCCAGTCAATTGGTCAAAGTGTTCTTTCAAAGTAACTTGACTAGAAGCGTACTTTTCCCATTCAGCTACAAAGGTGTAGATTTGCTCCACCTTTTGTAAGAGACGGGAAATAGGAGTTTGCACAGGAAGCGAAAGATATTCATCACTTGCTTCAGCAATGTTTTGAAGAGTTGCGTGTTCAGGCCATTCTAGAAGCAATTTTGATACGCTGGAATGAATTGTTGAAACAATGTTGACAGCACGTTTAGCTTCCTTATGTGAAGTTCCACGGTAGAAATCGATCTCATCATCTGTTGTAAATGATCTCGAGTTGTTGGAGATATTCAATAAGATCGAAGCTAAGCCGTATGCATTATTTGAAGAGTGTGAGAGTTTGTCGCTATTCTTGAGTACCAAGTTCATTAAAACAGATCCTTCTTCAACTAACGTATTAATGCTGACAGGATCCCCACTTTCTCTATCCAAAAATTCTTCCATGTAGACCTTTGCAACATTGTAATACATATCCTCAAATGATTCATTTGCGGTAGTTTCTTTGTCAATCTCAACAACGTCTTCGTAGTCTGGGAACATCTTTTTGAATTCTTCTTCTGATTCATCCGTATCTTGGAAAGTATATAAACTACCCAGTTGGGCTGCCTCTTGATCATCCTTAATACGACGCAAAGACCATCTATAATACAAGACTTTCAATGACTGTTCAAGTAATTCTTGAGCATTGTGGGCAAATGAAAGTCTCATAAAGAATGTCATAATCTGTTCTGGTAAAGTCGAGTTTACACCCAATGATTTCGCAAACACGTCAGCTTGCTCAAAGGTTCTTTGGACGTTAGTTGCACTAGTGAGAACACTAGCATCGACAAACCAGTTTGAAGCCATTTTGTATTCTGATTTCTGGTCAGTAATCAAACATTGGAATCCAAACTTAAGGCCATAAATGAAGCCAGCCAAAATATCATTCAAGTCTGAGTAAACCAAGTAATTCTTGTGCAACCTCAATAAGAATTGCTCTGAGTTGTTCTGGAACATTTCATGCTTCTTAGATGAGTTTGCATCCCAATTTTCACAACTCTTTAACAAATTTTGAATTGGTTCAGTGTCAATGGTAGAATCTAAAAAGGCTTTCCATTCTTCAAATAAAGGATCAACAGAACCTTGTCTGAATACTCTTGGACGGGACACTTCAGGATGATCAGAATCAGAATGCAATAAGCTTTCCAATAATGTCTCAGTGTCACCTTTCAAAATGCTTCTAGCAGAAACCCACTCAGATGCGAGGGTTGCTGCAGCTATTTTCTGCTCGTGGAATTTGTTATAGAGAACATGTTCTCTAACAGCAGGATCATAAGGTGAACTTGGAACGTACAATTGAATAGCTCCACAAGAGAATAATACCCATGCCTTTCCGATGTGAGACAAGGTGGTAGCTTGAACAAGAATAACAATTGAAGGTACAATGAATTGAAGACAGACTCCTCTAAAGTTTTCGTCGTTAGATGATTGTACTGAAGTTACTACTGCCTCAACTCCGGTTTTGTCCAATGCTAAGTCGGCTGGAAGATCAATCAGGAAAGTATCCGCATGAATGTCGATCATTTTCTTGGCCCACTTAAACAATAACTGTCTTGAAGAGCCAATTTGATCAGCAAGGATACTTGAAGAATGTTTAACAAGTTGATTTGACAATTGTTGAGCATCCCCTAAATGTTGTTGGATGTATTTACCCAGTTGTAATGGAATATTTTGCACCTTAGTCAAAGCACCACAAATTAAGTTATCTAAGAATAATCCAGAAACTGCATTTGGGTGCCACCAGAACTTAGCCATTATCAGAGGGAAAGGACTAAGCATATTTGGTTTAGTGTCCAACAATGAAACTGTTGAAATGCTACCATAAGATGAAAGTTTGACAACATTTTCAATATCTTGTGATGATTGTGCACCAGATTCAATAAAGTTCAGGACTAACGAAAATTCGTGCTTGAAGATGTTGTTTCTCTTGACACGGAATTTCTCAGAGAGTTCCCGAAGGGTATTGATTCCATTCGTTAATTTTTCAAAGATCTCATCAAACTCATAACTTGATTCTGAATCGGTTTCTTGTGTTGTTGACTTCTTCAAGCTCTCAAATACCTCTATAATCAACAATCTAAGGTCGAAGACAATCTCATCAGACTCTGGGAATTGTTCTTGAGCAACTTCATCAAAATCACTGGCCAAAGCAAGCAATTTTTCGACATTCTCCCATCCCTTTACGTCTCCAGCATATTCTCCTCTAACAGCTTCCCAAATCTTGTCGATCGAGAACCCACTTGATAATTCCAATTTGGAGAAGAAAGCATTCACGTTTTCAAGCAATTTATCAACTTGGATCTTATCACTGTTCTTCTCACACCATTGAACAATCAATTCTTGGAAAATCCTCAATTTAGATTCATTTCTTTCTGCACTTGATTCAACAAGGGCCTTCCAAATAGTTTGTAATTCGAATAAGGAGTGATAAAATTCGTTTGACTGGAAAGCAGCAGCCTGCAATTTATCCAAAAAGACGCTCTCAATAAACTTCTGAATCTTTTCAACAAGATGGAATACCTCCAAACGAGGAGGGTTCTTTATGTTTCTACCTAAATGAAAAGCGGCAGATTTTTGAATGTATGTCAAATCATTGATCTTACCATTCAATGCTTGGTCTCTGATAGCTGACAAAGTAGAAGTCATACCAATTGTGTTTCCAATAACCTCAAAAAGGAAATTTGACTCCAGAGTGGTAATTGCCGGATTCTGTTCGCTAATAACGAAAACAGTATGAGGGTTCCACAATGGATGTGCCAGTTGGTTTTCAGTAAATTTACCAGGAACTTTATCATTTGCACTCAGAATAACTCTGTACAAGTCTTTCAATATACCTGTTTCAGAAACATAGTTTATCATCTGAGTGATTTGTACTGTGAGTTGTTTTGTTTTCGTACTAAACTCTTGACTTTTAATGACAACATTGCTCCACTCGTTGATAGAGTTGAAATTGGTGAATGGTAAAGTTGCCAAAATAATATTCAAAGCGGCTTCCAGGTTGTTAGAGTGCTCGATCACTTCATCCAACTGTGCAAACAGATGGAAAGTTGAAGAATTGACAAATGCACTAATAGAAGTTTGCTGCAATAACAGCTGGTCGTGATCAGTGCTCCTGGATGGTAATTCATCCAAAAATACTTCAATTCCTCTGTTTCTCATTGCTCTAGACAATTCTCCATACTTGGGGTCAACTGTTAAAAACAATCTGAAGTTAGGATGTGGTTTAACGCTTCTTGGCGATCCATCTGCTTCACTGCATTCGTTGATAATTAATGATCCATTCGTTTCCAACAAAGAGTTAAGTCTATCCAAGACAGATGGAGAACACAAATTGGCATTATCCAATACCAACCAGTTACCCTTCGTAACTGCTTGAACAAGAAGACCATCGAACCACTCGAATTTAACACTCTTGTCTGTAGCTATCTTGTTTTTCAAGTTTTCAGATTCTTTCAACAACCTGACGAGGTCATCGTTAGAATAGAATTTCAAATACTGTTCAAAGTAGCTGTGGAATTGTTCATAGTTTGTCAAGCCAACCTTTTCTTGAGTCATATAGTTGATAAAGTTGATTGAAGTGGATAAAACTGTACTGTCAGTACCATTCGAAGTGGAGAGATTAATAACCACTAAATCTTTCACTATTTCAAACAATTCATCAATTAACTTAACAATTCTTCTAGTAAAGTCAACTTGTTCGTATCCACCCAAAATATCCATCGAGTCAACGTCTGCATTCATAGCAAACTCATCGATGCGTGCACCAACAATCTTTGCCAAATATCTAATCATTTCGGTCTTTCCTGAGTTGGAAGGCCCGGTAACAATTAATGGTAAGTTACTGTTGATACAACGGATGGAGGTTTCCATGGCAGCGAAATTGCACTGAAGTGGGTACAACGAAGTCTTAGAAACATGTTGAGCAATCTCATTTCGGTTGATAGTGGCACCATTGATTTGCACATAGTTGTCAGCAATTGAAAAGAATGGGTCTCTCTTAGTTACTGATTGTTCAGATTGCCAGATTTTGGCAAACAATTCAAGGGCCTTAGTTCTATCTTCGGGAGTTCTAAATCTTTGAGTGACAATCATCTCAAAGAAATCAGGTGCACTGATGTCTTGAGCCAAGTTTTGAGAGTTCAACAATTCGAGCCAACGTAAAGTATCACGTAAATTGAATTCCCATGGTCCACCTGAAGATCCCCAGGATTTGGTCACAACAACTTCATGTTCTAATGCGGAGATAAATTCAATAATCTTGTCAGTGACGTCCTCTCCAATACCTGGATACAAGTGGTTGGAGATCAATTTCAAGTCTTCCTTCTTCAAAACGTCAACATAAACAACGCTGAAACGGTTAACAAAAGACTTGGGTAAACCCTTTCTTCCTCCACCTTGGTACTGAGGGTTTTGAGCTGCAAAAACTTTAAAGTTCTCATGACGTGGGAAGTTCATATCTAATTCTGGAATGTAAGCTTCACCACGATGATCCAAACAAGCATTCAAACCTTCTAAAACCAGCTGAGAAGCCAAGTTCATTTCATCAAGCAAAACCCATTCTCCTCGTTTCATAGCACGTAAGAATGGGGCATCTCTCCAGGTGAATTCTCCAGTCTTTCCTCCCTCAGTTGGGGCGTCAGAACCGAACAAGTCAATCAAGTCAGTTTGTTCAGACAAGTTGATACGAATCAATGGGTTTCCTGTAACCTTTGCCAAGGCTGAAACCAAACTAGTTTTACCAACACCAGGAGAACCTTCAAGTAAAATTGGTTTGTGGACTTGCATTGCTCTGATGACACGCATAGCATTCATGGCAGTTGTTGGAGCCAGTAAGTTAAAACTATCAGCCATTTTCAATGAGTTCACAACTGGAATAGAAAAGGATCCTGATTTAACTAAACTTTCTTCAACAACAACACTTGTTGGTTGGTTGTAGATAGGAAGGAGATCAATTCCTGCAAACTGGGATAATGTAGCAATGCATTCAACTTTAGTTGCATTCAATCTTGCTTCATTTTCCGCCAAATAAGCAGTATTGTTAGTACCAAGTGCATCTATGAAAACCATACATGCACCTTGTAATAAAGCACTAGTGTCATCTTCACAAGAGTTGATAAACTTCACCCAGGCCAAAATATCTCTGAGTGAGATCACTCCCAGATCAGCAGATCCACTTCCAAACTTCTTCCCATACCATTCAGAGAATTGTACAATTGCATCCACCCAGGACTTGTTTGTAAGTTTATTTTCAACAATCTCACGAACGTCATTGAAGTCGCTCATGGATGGCACCCAGATCTCAGTGAATCTATTTCTCAATGCTGGAGACAATTCTTTCTTTCCGTAATCGCCACCAGGGTTCATGGTTGCAAAGAACTCAAATGATTCGAGAGCAGTGATTGCGGAATCAGTAGTACCTTTTTCAGCAAGAAGTAAGCTTCTTTCAGGTTCTAATACTGAATTCAATCTTTCCAAGACAGAATCATCCGCAAGGGAGATTTCATCAAGCAAGAAGAAATCACCAGTCTTCATGGCCAGAATTAAAGGACCATCAACCCATTCAAAGAGAATAGATGCATTTCTTCTTCCTTCAGCAATGGTTGACACGAGTTCGTTATCTTCAAACTTCATGGAGTCAAACTTAGTCAACATTTCTTCCAAATTGTCTGTGTCTGTTTCAAGTAAGTTTTGCAAATCTGCAACTAACTTCTGGTGAATAGTAGTCTTATTACGTAAAGGTCTTTGGGCACCCAAAATATCTCCAGTTTCAGTATTTTGGTGTGCATTAATAGTAACCAACTGTCTTTGATAATATTGGGCGAGAACCTGACACACAGTAGTTTTACCACAACCAGTTTCACCGACAAGTAAAAGTGGTTCGTGGTACTGAACTGAAGTAGCTACAAGTACAGCTAAACGGCGCATTGAGCGTGTCCAAACAACAGACGAAAATTGTTCAAGTTGTTCGAGTTTTTGGAACAATGTATCATAGTGCTGGTCCATGTCCAATTTAACTCTCATAACTTTCTCGATAGTAGCTTTCACTACAAGCTTTTCGTCTTCCTTCCGGACTCTCTCAGCCAAAAGCATGTACCCATTTGCAGCGAGTTCTTCATATCCAACAGCTTCTCTTAATGCCCATCTGAACAAATCTCTCAATGTTGCGAAAGAGTTCTTTTGTTCAAACAAACGGGATGATTGACGTTGAACCAGCAATTGCTTGTAAACTTCGACAATCTTCTTACCGTAAGTTGGAGCAATCTTACATCTGTCACGCAAAATGATTTCCAACTCATCTTGAGGAATATCGTCAAAGTGTAACTCCAAAAATCTATTTCTGAAGGCACGCGACATCACTTTTCTACCACCGTACATCCCAGGAGGGTTTTGAGTAGCGAACAACATGAAATCTGGGTGAGGATGAACAACTTCTTGGGTTTCTGGAATAAATAATTCTCTGTTGT
Source organism: Kodamaea hsintzibuensis (nom. inval.) (assembly GCA_030568835.1). Lineage (NCBI taxonomy): Eukaryota > Fungi > Ascomycota > Pichiomycetes > Serinales > Debaryomycetaceae > Kodamaea > Kodamaea hsintzibuensis (nom. inval.). The sequence continues at coordinate 132,062 of JAJMJA010000026.1, forward strand.
CATCAAGCAAACGATTCAATGCTTCCAAGACGTCAGTAGGAGCCAAATTCAACTCATCCAAAACAATCCAATGCCCCTTTCTCAATGCTTCAACTAAAACACCTTCCTTGAAAACAAGCTTTCCAGTAGAATCTGAAATGTATGTACCCAAGTACTCTTGCAAATCGGTATGTTCGTGGTTATTTATACGAACAAATTTGTGACCTGTAATATTTGCCAAGTAGTTGATCATAGAAGTTTTACCTGCAGAAGTAGGACCTTGGATAAGTACTGGGAATCTGCGTCCAGCAGTTGCTCTTACCAAGTTGAGCATATTCTTTTCCACAAATGGAGTTATAATATAGTTAGGCTGTGGAACCACTTCATTAGGACCCTTTTGCATCCAGTAATGTTTAAACTGGACGTGGTCGGCGGATGGTGCAGCAGGTAATTGCTTCAAAACTGATTTAACATTCTTGAGTCTACCCAAAGTATGCTTTTCAATTATTGGTTTTAAGATCTGCTCTGACTTGGCATCGAGCAAAGTCAAAAATGACATGCAGAAACCCTCATATAATGCTCTTCTCAATCCGTAAATCAGTACGATATCACGAACGTATATCAATGTTCTTGTTAAAGTACGAATGCTAAAGTGAGGTCTTTGATTAGAACCATCCACAAGTTTGTTGTGCTCTGATAACCTTTTAGCCTCCAAATACAATTCAGCAATGTCGTTACCGACCCATTCGTCACCGACAGTAAATCTGCTTATATAGGTATCAATAATCAAAAGTAAGTCAGAAATATCTCTATCTGGTGAATGTACGTAGATCTCACTGAACCTGGAACGAATACTCAATGGCAAGTCTTTCTTTCCAACATCGGTAGAAGGATTCATACATCCAAAGATTCTAAAGTCTGGGTGAGCTTTAACAGGTTCTAAGTCACCTTTTTCAGTAAGCAAAACCGTTCTATTGTTGGTGCTATCGTTTAATAAGTCGGCAATAGATTCTAAAGTATCACTCAGAGCCAAATTTATTTCATCCAATAACAACCAGTCACCATTACGCACTGCATTCACAAGCGAACCTTCAACAAAATTGAAAACAAAAGAGCTCTCCAAAGTAGAAGCTTTGGCCTCAAAGTCGGCAATCAAAAGACTAAACTCTTTCCATTTGTTGAGTAAAACAGACTTCTCGTCATCTGTTAAACGTCTCTTTTTCTTTTTAGGTTCGTTTTCTTCTGGTTCAGAGAGAAGTGCAGTTGCCATCTTAACTGCCTCTTTCCATAATTTTCCAACATTCTTCCACTGGGCTCTGTTGAAACATTTCAGCAACAACAGCGCAAACTTTTCATTTTTCTTTGCAGAGAAAGTGGCAGAGAAGATCTGTTGGAACTCTTGCATTATAGGCATGGCAATCATTTTGGAGTTGATGGGCTTATATCCACCCAATAAATCACCGGCTTCTGTTTGTTGAGAAACATTAATAACAGTGATCTTTTTATTCATCAATTTGGCAACCTGTTGGACAACTGTGGTTTTACCTGTACCAGTTTCACCAACTAATAAAACAGGTTCAGTCATTTTAACAGACACACAAATTTGTTCCATTAACTTCAAGGAATGATTCGTTTGTGCAAAGGTAGTGTTTCTACTTCTACCATTTTGAGTGTTCTTTGCCTTCTTGAGTGTAGCTCTTCCAACCTTCAACTTTTCTTCATCATTAATGAATTGTGGAACATGCTTGCTCAAGTACAAATTGATTCTGGAAGTGGGGATTTCTAACGCTTCGCCAATAGCATTTATCAAAGGGTTCAATGCTGCAAATTCGGTAATGGAACTTCCAAATGAGTCAATAGCTTCAGCGAATATATTGTCGTATATCAGTGATTCTAACAAAGCTGCTGGTTCAACTTCTCCGTCACCATTTTCGTCAATCAACATCTGGCTACATCTCATGCAAAACTTCATTAAATCTCTGAGTGAGATAACTCTAGGATGTGACCCTTTGTTTAACGAAATAAATGAATTCAGCTCGTAAATCTTCAAAATTTCGTCGAATACCTTGATGAAAGATGGGATTAGGTTGATGAGAAGTGGGAACTTCTGCGCTAAGATACTTCTAAGTTCTAATTCCAGAGGAGAAGTAACCTTAACTGTTTCCCATAATCTCAAACCAATCATGTCGGGTATTCTATCAGAGTTGTCAGATAATCTCATGGTAGAGAATAGCTGGAACCCGTTTTTGGCTTTGATGGTTTCTCCTCTTGATGGGATGATTAACTCCCTCTTTTCCAAGAGTGTCAACAAAACACTCAATACATCTGTTGGGGCTTTATCTATATCTTCAATTAAAACCCATTTTCCTTCTTGAACAGCGCTGGTTAACACTCCTGATTTCCATTTAAATGTTCCAGGTTTATCTCCAGAGGTATATGTACCCAAGAGGAGCTTTGAATCTGTTTGCTCACCCAAGTGGATTTTAATGATCAGGCCGTTGATCATATCTGACAATTGGTTGATCAAAAACGTTTTACCTGCACCTGCCTTACCATAAAGCATTACAGGAATATTGTTTTGTATCAAGTGAGCCAAGTTTTGCAATACTTTAACCGAGCTTTCAATCGGCACAAATTCGCTAGCCTCATTGGTTGCTTTACCTTTTAATGTTGGAACCAAGACCCCACAGATTGAAGTCACCATTCCACTCAACTCTGTGCTTGGGATTTGTACAAGTGGGCCAGTGTTCTGAGATGTGATTGCAGGTAAGCGAGAAAAGTTTGATATCCGTTTAGCTTCTACTAACGGCATATACTTGTAGTTGATAACATCTAATTCAAATTCCCCTTCCAATGGCTCTTCTCCAAGTAACTTCAAGCTTTTCAATTTGGAGGATTCAGCCATATCCAAGTATAAGGCTAAGATCTCGATACTTAAGTATTTTGAGATTCTCGATGACTCCAGAGAAACAACTGAGTGTAAAACCTCTGGGTTTATGTATTGTTTAAATCTTTTCGTGTCAAAGTTGACGAGTCTATAGTAAGCTAAAAGTATTGACTCAAGGTTAGGTGCTGCCAAGTCAAGGGTTTTCTTAGTTGAAACAAAGTGTTCAATCAAGTTGACAGACTCCTGTGAGACACCCGCCAATCTTGATAAAGCTGATAACACAATAGATCCACTGAAATATTTGCCCTTATAACTGGAAGTATACTCTTCCTCAAATACCTCTGTGTTTTCGATCCATCTAGAGACAAGATCAAGGAAAATTGGCTTGTATGCATAGAAGATAGGCAAGGTGGCTGCTGGGTGTAAAGCAAGCACTGCCAACTTGTTCAAGTTGGTCTGAATAGGAAGTGAAGAATCAAACTTGAACTGTAACGGCCTATTCATTGGACAATGAAGCTTATACACATCGAGCAAATTCTCGACATGATTCAAATTGACTGATACACTGTAAGACATCTCGGTTTAGGGTGATGTTCAGTTTCAATCGTCAATGAATATAATGAATGTAGTGAATAATTTTGATGATCTTGAAAATCAAACGCGATGAGATGGATTTTTTTTGTTAGAGCGAAGATTTCAGTAGGGAAGAGAAAACGTTAGGAAGAGAGTGGGAGTTTTGAATGATGGATGGGTTAAATGAGGTGTAGTTCAGGTAGAAGATTTGTTATGATGGTGTTATTGTATTGTGATGTCTAGCTTCCAAAAGTTTTCTGTATAGTAAGTACACTCTCTTGCGTTTATAGTGATTTTAGTACGCTACTTATACAATGGCCCTACATAGAATGAATCTACTTAATACTAACCTTTCTCTTCTACACTAGTTCACTTGGTTGAGTCCCGTCGTCAGTACTTTAGGGATTATATCTTGAATATAGTCAATCTCTCACTTTAGTAATGTTGTTGCTAAAACAAAGAGACTAGTATAAACGATTCGTATTCCCTGTAGTCAATGAAATTAGCTGGTGGTTTGATGATACAGTGTACGGTAATCGTTGTGATCTGGAACATTTATCTTCATTCATTTCTCTGTTTATCCACTATTTTTAGTGTATTCTGGTTATCATACTGAGATAGCTCACTAGCTAATACACTACCGCTTTCATTAGTGTACCATATTTTTTTGCAATGAGAATTTTTGCAGCCATTTTCATTCTACCATCTAAGTTTCTTTGGTCGTACCAAGTCGAGTCATTAGTCCACAATCTGATTCCTAATAGGTAAAGCACATTTGGACCTTGTATTGTTGTTTTGTTCTATAGCCCGCAAGTAATACTAGCTTGTTCTTAAATGAGCTGTGAATCTTTTGTTTGACTTGAATAATGTAAGCAGCAATGGCAAAACTACTTGTTTAATGTGTGAAAAATCTACCAGTACAACATTTATAAAGAGAGCAGTATAGAAGATGTCCTCTAATGCCAATTCTCCTGACTATTTCATGCATCTTGTTGTTCCTATTCAAATAAGCTCTAACTTGAAGCTCTCCTAAAATTAAACAGATCTAATAGAAAATGGTTGTTTATTTTCCTTTCTTTAGTTCTTGGTTTTTTAAACTAAGACTTTGTCAACTTCATACTACTCCTATTTATTAAGAAACCAAGTAAGGTCCAACTACTTTTCACTTTCTTTGAAAAATTGAACAATTTCTAATAAATTTTAAAGAGAGAAGGCTAATTTTAACCGTATATTAAGGCTGGGTCATGAATGCCTAAGAAAAGCCTGGCTAGCTCAATCGGCAGAGCTTTTGACTTTTATCCAGATTGGTAAGAAATCAAAGGGTTGCGGGTTCGAATCCCGCGTCGGGCTTTCTTTTTTAAAGTTTTTTTTATTAACTTATAATCGCAACGGAGACTGACGTAACTTTAGTGATTTCATTATCAATTAGGCTACTGAACTGCGACTCAGGGAAGTTGACTTACCAATTGATGTCTAACTTTAAAGTTGAATAATCAGTCATCAAGTCCGCCACATGAAACACTCAATGTATAATTCTTGAAATCCTGACAGAGTATGTCAATAAATCAGTTTCGTTAATGATTCATCTTGTTAGTCAAAGAGACTTGAAACCACAGGAGAACTCTAATAACGGTGTCCTTGTTAAAATAAACTAATTTCAATAATAGAGTGGACTACTTTAATCTTGTTGTTGGTTGAAAGACCCGGATTAATTGATATTGAACTCTACAGAAATCCACATCTGAAACAGAACTGAATATATGGATGATTATCTTTAATACAAAGACCCCCCAAAAAAATAAAGAGCATTGGAGACAATCGTTTTGGCATGTTTGATCACCAATACTACCTAGAAACTTCAGTATGAAGTGCTATTCCAACTACTGCAAGAAAACAGGGACAACTACAGTTAAACAGGAAGTATTAACTGACAGAATCACCGCAAAGAATAAATAACCTGACCTTTCATTCGATGGGAAAACTTCCCGACTCGTCGAGTGAGTTTTTTATGGCCCATGACAATAGTATATCTAATTAGAAAGAAATGAAAATGCTTTGACTTAATTCTTCCTATTATAGGATTGTCACATCACTTCAACAAATAAGGGAGAGAACTGTTTAGCCATTCAAATCGAATTTAGCTGTCAAGACTTATTCAGAACAGAAGCTTTCAAATATATAGTAAAACTAAGATCTAACCCTTCTCATGATGATGTTAAGACTAAAAAGCTGTAGTTTTTAAGAATTTTTTCAAGCAATAAAAGGACAGAGTTACAATAAGTGAAAGAGATTATTCTCCTTGAATACTGTTTCCCTCACCAGCAACTGCGAGAAAGTATCATTTTACGCAGTCTGAGTTATAAAAATGGGATTTTATGTTCATGATTCACATACTGAATGTTTGAAAACTAGTTCAAGGAGGATTTAAGAAGATTAATTGAAACCTACAAGTCGATGGTAAACCAATCTGTCCGTTTAGGTAGGCTTTTTGCGCATAGAGACGAAATGTCTTCTTTTTCTAATACAGAACAGTTGACATACGTAAAGAAGAATAAATGGATTACATAATTCTGATAGTAGAAACATTGTATTCAGCATACACTCAGGATCAGCAACAGAATGCCTGGTTAGCTCAATCGGTAGAGCATTTGACTCTTAATTAGGATATCAAAAGGTTACGGGTTCGAGCCCCGTATCGGGCTTCTCTTTTTGCTTTTTTATCAGCTTTAGCAGTTACCCCAACACTTAAAATTGAGTACTTGAATGGCTAGGCTTACTAGTATCATAGACTACAGCCCTTTTCATTGTTTTCTGCTTCTTAATACACATCTGAGCACAAGTTTACATTTTAATTTAACCTATGCCAGCAATTGTTACATTTAAATCTAATTACAGCCAATGGTAAAGCCAGTACATGAGCGAATACGGATTAATTCAAATTTGCATTACACGTTAAAGATTTATACTTGAATCCCCCCTGTATTGTCTACAGATAAGAACTTAGCTTCTAAATTACTCCAACTTCTTTATTAATGAGGTTGATTTTTCTGTCCCTACGATAAACATAAACCCAAAAGAAAATGTAGAATATATTGTAGAAGATACCAGAGAAGTAATTGAACACCACCATCGCAGGACGGCTACTGTCAACCACGTTTTCGATAGCTTTTGATCATCTAATTCTCAATAGCCCTCGAGCGTCACATGAAATATCTTCTCAGTGTGGCTATTTTAACGACTATCATTTAAACTTATCGAAGTGCAGGCGATTCGTTTAATCCCATTCTACAATGAGATTATTATGCGGGATATTACTCTTAAAATCGCAGTGTTGTGGTCTGTATCCCCATTAAGATCAGCGAGAATGATAGCAACCTCGGCACTCGATTGGGCCGTTTCCTTCATAATTTCAGATCTACGTCATCGATAAGGAACTGCACTGTTTCAACTCAAATCATTTGACACAATTTGTGCATGAGTGAGTCCACACGTCAACTTTAAGAGAGATCTGGAGCACTGATCTTTGACAAACTCCTCCACTTCTCCAAGGGGTGGGCTGTCAGTAGGAAGGGCAACGTTATAGACTTGGATTGGTTCCTGTCAACGAGAGGAATGAAGAAGGAAGTGGTCAAAATAAGCGAATTCAAAATAGAAGAATTCAGTTCCGTTTAAAAAATAATTATAATTCCAAAGGTGCAAAAGTTTCCTATTGTTCTTGATTTGACGCGATAACCTTAATTTCGAGGATCTGATAGTTATAAGCATGTTTCAACCACAGTTGAATCATTTGAAACGTCCAAGGAATCTTGATCTGATGCTCGAGCAAATACATCTTGAACTGTAAAACCTAACTCTAATTAATTCAATTCGTAACCGCATTTAAAACACGCTATAATTGCGAACTCAGTCCAGGGAACAAAACCAGTCGTTGGGTATACAATCCTCGGTTTGCAATCGTTAATAATCCGAGTTTGGAGAAATGAAATAGATGGTTACAGGCCATGCTGTGGAACGAGTTACGGCTAAACCAAATTCAGCATTACACTTAATGCAGCAAGGTGAAATTAGAGCCACTATCACTGTGGAAACTAAACCATTTAGACAAGAGGCTCAATCCAATTGCTCGTGACCTGGTATGCCAATTGCACTATAAATTGGATCGAATTCTTGATATTCAGATCAATAATCATCAACAATGGTTTCTTTATCAAAAAACATACTCTACGGCCTTGCAATGGCTATGCTTTCTTCTGCTATGAGCATCCCTGGGCTCCAATTGGAACCCAGAGCAGATGGTGGTCTCAAGTTAGACTTCACGGTGAGAAAAGACTTGAAACCACTCAACTCAACTAATGTCAAGGACACCGTTGATGCTACTAGTGGTGACGTTACTGTTGAGTTAAAAAATTACCATGTTTACTACGGTGTTGATCTTGCGTTAGGCTCCAACCAACAAAAGCTCCAGGTAGATATTGACACCGGTTCTTCTGACTTGTGGGTTGTTAAAAAAGATGCTACTTGTGTTAAAACAAGCCCTGGTGATAGCTCAGACTATTGTTATGGTACAGGAACTTACGACCCATCTGGCTCAACATCAGCCAAGAATTTAAACTCACCTTTTCAAATTGAATACGGTGACAAGACCTCAACAACTGGTGTTTACTACACCGATGATATCAATGTTGGCGGTGCAACTGTAAAGAATGTTCAATTTGCTGTGGCCGATTCCACAAGTGTTTCACAAGGTGGAATCTTAGGTATTGGGTTCGAATCTCTTGAAGCCACTGGCAACAAATACAAGAACTTCCCATACGTGTTGAAGGACCAAGGTTTGATTTCTAAGAACTACTATTCTCTCTATTTGGACAGTCCAACTGCAGACTCAGGTTCGATCATTTTCGGTGGATCTGATTCTTCCAAGTACGAAGAACCATTGCAAGTTTCGTCGTTCACATCAGACACGAGATTTACTGTCAACTTGGACCACCTTAACGTACCAAACGGTGACGATCCAATCAGTACCAACTTTGACGTTTTGTTGGACTCTGGTACCACCATCACCTACTTGCCAAGTGATGTAGTTGACCAACTTTCCGGTTACTTCAACAACGCCAACTTGCGTTCCGATGATATCTACCTTGTGGACTGTGACAGTGCACCAGATGGAGACCTCGGTTACTCATACGATGGAACAAACCTGATCAATGTTCCTTTCAAGACTTTGTTGTCGCAGGCTTACGACGACAATGGACAGGAGATCCAAGGTACTTGTACCTTCGATATCGGTAAGTCCGAGGAATTCCGTATCAACATTCTTGGTGACAACTTCTTGAGATATGCATACGTTATCTTTGACATTGACGGTAACAAAGCTTCGATTGCCCAAGCTAAGTTTTAAATATTGCTTCTGGAAAGAAATATAAGATTGCTTGTAAGTTCTGTAGTGACTAAAAATTGCTGCAAAATTTTTGTACCTGCATTTCGGTATAAATATGTATCACATAAAGGAATGCTTGGCTTGGCAAGGAAATACTATATCGTATATGTTATGTATTTACGAAATGCGTATGTAATGCACTTCGGGCTGTCACTAGATGCTCTTCAATTGAGGTAGACTGACATCTTGAGTAGGAGGATTTTATTGAAAAGTAGAGTTGGATACAGACTAAGTCCAATTACTTCGTGTTCATGTACTACATCTGAATTACACTGCCTGTACGCTTCAGTATATTAAGCTGGTCTATACATAGAACACGAACAATCTAACTTGGTAAGATAACTTGTCAAAGTAATCGCCGTTCAAAACTTAAAAACTGTTTACAGTGCCTGCTATCTTATTTCAAGACTTGTATTCGTTACTTGCATTTACTTTAGAACTTAATAATTGTAACCTTCACAATCTCTTTTTATTGAAACTAAACTAGCTAACAGAATCTAAGGACCAAAAGAAGCGTAGTTTTGGTTGGTATACTTAGCACCCAAGGTGGTAATCTTCGATTCCTCCTCTCTAGTTAATTCAAACTTGAAAATTTCCAAGTATGACTGAGCTCTTTCAATGCTTGAAGTTGCTGAAATAGGAACGACACCAGTTTGATGAACCCATCTCAAAACAATTTGCTCTTCAGTCTTCTTGTGAGCTTTGGCGAGCTGGGAAATGTAGGTGAGCAATTCTTTGTTCTCGTCAGCCTTTTTGGTTAAAGAAGACAAAACAGCGTAACCCTCAATAAGGATGTTGTTCTCTTTGCTAAACTTGACAATTCCTTCACTTTGGTTTTGCAAGTTTGGGGAGTACTCAATTTGGTTTACAACCGGCTTGTGCTTTGGGTTTGAATCCAAAATTTCCTTTAAAGCAGGAACATCAAAGTTCGAGACACCAATAGATTTGGCTAAACCTTCATCCTTCAATTGTTCGAGAAATTTCCAAGCTTCAACGAGGGTGAAACCTGTGTTTTCAGTGATGTGCTTGGTGTGCAACAAGTACAAGTCAACGTAGTCAGTATTGTAGCGAGCAAGAGATGCCTTCAAAGCCTCGTATGGGTTGGCTGCTCTAGACTTGGTGGTGCTTGGCAAAGAAAACTTAACATTAGGGTTAAGTCCTCCCAAGTACTTGTCTGTGAGGAAAAGCTTGCTTCTGTCAACACCACTCTTTTTGATCGCAAGACCAGTCTCGACATCAGTGAAGTAGGTTTCAGCACCATCAATGTGCTTGAAACCAGCTTTGATAAAGCTGGCAAGCGAGTCTACAGCCTCTTGACTGAGCTCAGAGTTACCGTATTTAAACCACCTTCCTGAGCCTATAGCAATGGCTGGAATAGTGTTACCGTCGGACAATTTAATTTCTGGAGTGGACATTGATTAATTTTCTTAATAGATGAAGTTAGGGTATTACTTTACTTAGTAGATGAAGTTAAGATATTGTCAATTGAGTGCAGTTTCTTCTATCTTTATAGGAGAGTATTGTATGTCATCACTAGCTTACTAAATTAAATCTCTGTTCAATTAATAAGCTACATATAAAGTCAATTCTGCTTTCAAGACTATTGAGTTGTTTCCTGAGAGTAAACTGTAATGCTTAAACATTTCTAAGCAGCTGATTAAGGCAGAAAAAGTTTGTTTGGCTGCAAACCTGAACAATTCGGTTTTCCTGGAACACAAAAACAACAACTTAATAATACCGATAAGTCCAGCAGTATAGTAAGACAGTTAAGGTAAAGTATTTAGAGTACGCCACCATCACCCCGAAGACTGATTACAAATGTGATAGACGTAAGGTATCTACTGAACTTAATGAGACTTTATGCACGTACCATGAGTTGAATTGAACAGATAACTCTTGCCTCAACTCCAGACTCCTCCAACCAGATGTCAGTAGATTGACCTGAATAGTTGGCACGTACTTTTACACGCTCGAGCAGCTGAGGACACAAGAATTAATACTTGGTTGCAACTCGTGTTCAAATATATTCAATAAGTCAGCTTAATAATCATCACAGGTAATAGAATTTCATTGAAGCTGGCACTTAAAAGGTGCTTTAGAATGATTTAAAAAAACTCTACGAAATTTTTCAGGAAGAGGTGAACATCAACAGAAGAATAACACAACAAGTTGATTGAGTATTCTCAGCTTTGAATTATTTAAGTTCCTGTCGAGCTTCTTGCTACCCCATATTCAACTTCAACACTACAAATACTAATTTATTCATCAACAAGTTTGCTCTACATCTAATGATAACTAGGGAACGCACATGTTTGTCACATGACATATATAGTTAGTCACCATTGTATTAACACCCCATAAAAAACCATCAGAAATGCCTGGTTAGCTCAATCGGTAGAGCATTTGACTCTTATTAAGGATATCAAAAGGTTACGGGTTCGAGCCCCGTATCGGGCTTAATTTTTTTTTTTTTGCAACTCAACCTAACAGTAATTTGACACCACCAAAAAGCTAGGCCAACGCCTCGCAATACAACGACAACTGCAGGATTTGAACCTGCGCGGGCATAGCCCAAAAGATTTCGAGTCTTTCTCCTTAACCGCTCGGACAAGTTGCCTTTTTGTGCAAGCTATAGCAGTGATTCAATGCGGACCATACTGTGATGGCTTATGATAGAAAAATTTCGAGGATCTCAAAACCGACCCTATCTCCTCTTGTTCATGCAATAGGGGTCCAGTGCTGGTAGTCGATTCAAGTTGTGTTTATATCCTCGAATTTCAAGTTATTAAAGCTTCGTTGAAACTGTTTATACAACGTTACATTGCTGAAAAAATGTGCACTCGAGAGAAGATGAAGAGATAGGCAAGAGTTTCCAATTTCTCTTAGTTCATCCTTACCCCGTAACAATTGCACGAACTTGAAGTTGCCACAGTAATAAATAGATAAAGGAGTTAACTAATTAATAAACTCAGTGCACAAAGCAACATTCCAATTGACTCAGCATCCTAGTCATACCCACAAAAATACCCGCACGGTTAAACCCATCTCGTATACTGTGTCTACCTCGGATCCCTCGTTTGTGTATTACTAATTCCGTCTCCATATTCACTTCGCACGAGTCTTATCAGATCAAAAAAGTATTGAAGACATTAACAATGGCAACGGCTGAAGAGGATACCATTGAGAATCTTGTCTACATTCAAGAGACAAGGCAGTTGATTCAGGCCAACCACCAGACACTGTCCACGTCGCTCGTTGTGACCTCGGACATCGATCCTGAGCCAGATTTCCCTCTACTTTCGACAGAAAATTTGCCACAGCATTTACTCAACAAAGTGGTTGTTATTGATTCAATTGAATCAGGTACCGGCAGAGATGGCAATAAGAACTTGTTTGAACAGATAATAAAACCTATCTTTGATATTGTTAAGAAGATTGACTACGAGTATCTCAAGACCAGCTCTATTCATTCGATTCGTGAGTTTGCGCAGACATTGAGTGGTCAAACGCTTACTGTGGTCTTCATCAGTGGCGATACTTCCATAAACGAATTCATCAATGGACTTGAAGATGTTGATGCCGGAAAGATAACAGTGGTTCCTATTCCCTTGGGAACAGGCAATAGCTTGTCTCTCTCGCTCTCGCTTCCAAGTGCTTATGCTGGGGTTCTGAAGTTTTTCACAGCCACCAGCAATCCAAAGCCATTCAACTTGTACCAGGTGGAATTCCCTCAAGGGTCACACTTTCAGATACAAGACCAAACCGCTCCGCTCCATAGGAACATTTTGAAGTTTTTCGTAGTGTTCTCTTGGGCATTCCATGCAAGCTTGGTTGCCGACAGCGACACACCCGAATTCCGTAAAAAGGGAATCAAACGTTTCAGAGCAGCAGCTATCGACAACTTGAGCAAAGAACAAAAATACGAAGGAGAGTTTCAGGTCCAAGGAGAAACATTTGAAGGCCCATTCGCGTACTGGCTACTTACTCCAGCACAAAAGTTTGAACCCACCTTTGAAATCCTGCCAAAGGGAAATATCTTTGACGACAGCTTATACTTGATTTCGTTCAAAACAGAAGACGACAAAGTAGGCAAATATCTCATTGATATTATGGAAAAGGTCTACAATAAGGGGTCACATTTGGGTGACGAGAGAGTTATATATAAACAATTGAAACCTGGAGAACAACTCAAATTGAAAGCGAAGAACTTGCATGCATTCAGAAGCAGGCGTTTTTGCTTAGATGGAAGTATTGTTGTCTTACCGGAGGGTGAGCATGAAATCCCAATCGAAGCTGCTGGTAACACGCACAAGGGATGGGAAATTTATTTATTAAACTAATCAAAGTTTCTGAAACTTTATCTACAAGACTAAGAGTCGTTTGTATTTATTAACAATATAAGGGCCGATCAGTATGCAAAATATTCTATAAATGAATGCAACTCCTTGTAAATCACTCTCTCCTTTCTCTTCATAATAATTCTTCTTGGTCTACGAACTTCCACAAGAGTTAGCTGCGAGTCTATTGACATAATATCTGAAGGTTGCAGGTGATTAAACCTAAAGCGACATTTCATTATGCTTGACTAGTCAGACTCAAGATATGCTGCTGTTTAAATATCTTGTTCGGGTTTTGCGAAATTGTGGAGTCTGGCACCATATAGCCATATATGTGGATACTTTAAGATAGAATAGCTAAATGTATAGAGATGTAAAGGGGCATTTATTGTTGGTTGTGGATGCTAGTGGGATAACCACTAGCTATTCTAATGGTTTTAGTTAAGTGACTTAAGATAGATAGTACCTACCAGAATCGGTAGTTTTTGATATTGTCACTTGCCAAGTTCCGTTGATATGAGTTCATCTTGACCACAATCTCCATCGGGTTAAGCAAGCTAAGACACTCTTATTACTTGGATTAAGTTTAGTCGCTCTTCTAAGTTGGAGGCACCTGGAGTTGTTTCTCCACACAATTAATAGATTAATGTTAGCTGATTTGAGATAAGTGATGAGGATTTAAGAATTGACCAATCGCCGTATGATAATAGTAATCAGTCTGAACTTCTACGAATTAGACTTTGCATAGAACAGGCACAATAATTATCCCTACTGGCTTTTTTGTTAACTCCTTACTCAACTCCGTCTCCTTTCTACATCTTCGATTTAAAGTTCGTATATTTTACATCGTAACTAAAATTTACCTTCTGTTTCTGTTCAGGTAATTGTTGTAACCGTTGCTGGTTCCGTTATAGCTCTGGTCATTTTGGCTGTTGGAGCTAGGGTTGCTGTAGTTCGAATTGTAGTTGCTATTGCTATTGTTATTGCTATAACTATTCGAATTGTTGTGGCTGCTGTATTTGTTGGAGTTGTAGTTGGAGTTGTAATTGTTGGAGTTGTTATAGTTGGAATTGGAATTACCATTGTAGTTGTTATTGTAGTTATTGTATCCTCCTTGGTTATTATTGTACCCTTGGTTGTTACTGTATCCTCCTTGGTTATATCCTCCTTGATTATACCCTCCTTGGTTGTATCCTCCTTGGTTATACCCTCCTTGGTTGTATCCCCCTTGGTTGTATGCTCCTTGGTTGTACCCACCTTGGTTATATCCTTGGTTGTATCCCTGGTTGTAGTTTCCCCCTTGGTTATTGTAGTTGTTTCCCTGGTAGTTCGAACGATTATTGTAAGCAGCCTGGTTGAATCCCTGGTTAAAGTTAGTGTTCTGGGTGGCTTCTTCAGTCTTGCTTGTCGTATGATCAATAAAAGCTCTGTACCCTCCTCTCCTGAAAGTGTAAAGGAGATCAGGAGTTTTGCCCTTGGGCCCTTCATTCACGTACTCCTCAACAATAACATTATTGCGGAAACCTTGCCCGTTGTTGTGTTGTCTTTGGTGTTGGTTCAGCTGCAACTGGAAAATCTCGTCCTTGGTCAATGCAGTCTTATGTGGAATGAACCCATTGAGCAACATCGACTTACCCTGCTTCTTTTGAGGCATCTGATAAGTCAATTGCATGAAATCCAGTGACTTCAACTCAGGCATGTCGCCCTCTTTCAAGGGAAACGCGAAAACAGAATCAGGCTTATAACTTGGCTGTACCGAAGCTGTACCTGACAAACCACTCCTTTGGTATTTAAATACTACATTTGTCAACTTCTTATCGTATAAATCTTCAAAGAAAAGCTTAAAGTTGCGGTTCTGTGGAGAAATAAACAATTCCTCCTGCTTGTTCGTGTTTCTGTCCATTTCATGTGGTGTCAAGTGCTGGTACTGATCACGCACCACTCCAAGCAATCTAGCTTCGTCAATGAATGGCAAAAGTGCAATACCCTGCCAACTCATCTTTTTCCCATTCATATCAATCTTGAAGTCAACAGGGTAGAAATCGATAATCTCACTGTCTGGTTCCGACATTAATGGTCTGAAAATAGCAGGCAAGTTATGTCCTGAAGCTGCAGGCAACACCGACATTAACTGTTCAAACGGTCTAAACGGTTCACCTTGGACAAATACAATGCCCTGGTCGCCTACAATCTCCTTCAAGTCGACAAAGTCTGCCGCAAAAGGGGCATAGTGGTATGGGTAGTACCAATCCCACGAGGGACACCCTTGGTAATAGTACAAAAGAACCCATGAAATTCCCTCCAAGTACGAGCGGACGACGTCACGACGTGTTGCTTCAATCTCTTCGTCGTTCGCACATTCGAATTTGGTTTGGTAGTATCTCTTTTGGTAGCCAGGCTCCCACAACTGAGGGTCGCCTTCAGCTACTTCCGGCTCGTCTGTCCACTCAGCCTTTCTCTTTTTCTCTGGAACCTCCGAGTCAGTACTCTCATTTGTAGTTTCACCGTCGTTTCTCAAGTCAATCAACTTTTTCAACGCAGCTGCCGCATTCGTGTTGGCCATGTTGGCTTTGGTGATAACGTCTCTGTTGTTTACTATGTCCTTGTTGGACAAGTTTGCAAAGCCATCTACATTTTCACCGCTCGTAGTCATGAGTGGCATATTCGTGTCTGCTATAATAGGAGCTTTATCTTTTCCTCCAGTTACTGTTGATTTGTAGATATTTTTCAACTGCTGATCCTCCAGGTTCTGTTGTTTTCTTCTTTTGAAGCTCTCTTCTCTCCTCACTTCATTTTCGTGTCTTCTTCTGAAGATGTCGCTCTCCTTGTAAGCCAAGTTACCCATTAACCGTTCAACACCATTTATGTTCAAGTTCCCATCTTTGGTCAAGTAGTCACCCAAACTAGGTAAAAGCCGTTTCCAACAGTTAATAAGAATATCAATTCCGTGGTCTCTCACGTCCAAACTTGGCAAGTGTGGTAAGAAATCGTTACCCACAAAGAAACACATAAACACCCAGTCATCAATGGCTCTTTCCAATTCAAAGGGGAAGGGCAAACGTGGGACACTCAATTCTATTTCCAAGTACTCTCTCAATACAGAGACGTGCAACCAAAGGAACGGCTTTTTCTTGTCGCTTTCGTTAATTGCATCCTGTTCCTCTTTAGACATCAGCAACTGCTTGTGTACATTCATATTGTTGCTCTGCAGCGCAAATACATCTTCTCTCAACACCCTAAAGTGAGGCTCGTGTGTGGCCAAACCTAAGAAAATCAAGTCTGCATCCAACCCGTAAATGCAATGTTTGGTGTTGGGGTCGTATTGTGGGTCCAGCCTCTGCAGTCTGATGAAGCTCATAAGTTTATGCTCTCCTTCTCCTGGGACGGTAGCGTCACTGATAATCACCTGCAAGTCGGCCCATCCTGGATCCGAAGATAACTTGTACGCCACCCAGTAACGAAGGGCAGTTGCCAATCCATCCATAAAAGGTGTTCCTGGTGTAATAGCATTTGAATCCCATGCCTTTTGTTTGACCGAATTATCGATAATCTCTCCACGCATTTCCAACTCTTTTAATTCACGCTCCTTTTCTTCTTCTTTGATCTTGGCCTCCTGAGCAGACCTGAATCTTCTTGCACGCTGTTGGTTCATTTTGGCACGGGGTGCCACTCCATCCACAGCAATCATCAACACTTTACGCGGCCTGGCCATCATTAAAACACGGTCAGTATAAGCAAATATATCTAAAAACATCTCGTCCTCCGTCTCTGGTGCTCGCTTGTGCTCTGGATGAGAACATGGATGGACAATACCGTTCATATCCAAGTACAAGTTGTCAACCTCTCCATTGGGATTGGGATCACTATATTTAGCCCCATCAAAATTCTCAGAACTAAACACAGAATCAGCCTCAACCACCGGCGAAATGATCTTGGGATACTTCTTGGACAACCATCTAAATAACGCTGGAACTCCCATCTTGGTGCTGAAGAGTTTTTTGATTTCCACTTTGCAAGTTATGTTTTGCGGGAAGGGTTTTTGCAGGTGATGAGATCATGTGATTAAAGTTGGAGAAGGTTGAGTGCAGGGTGGGAGTAAGGAGAGTGGAAGAGAGAAGTGGAAGTGTTGAGTGGTGTTGTGAATGAGAAGTTAAGAGTTGTATTTGGCTGGTTCAGCTGAGAGGGTTGAATCAAAACAGAATGATGTTAAGGTAGATTTTAAAGCTTAAGATAGGGTTTGAGAGAGTAATTGTTTACATCAATGTAAAGAATGGATGAGCTGAACTTAGTTGTTTAGTTGTAAGAAAAGCTTCACTGTTCAACCATAATAATAACTTTTCATAAAATCTATCGTGTCGTTTAGAATTTAATTATTGTATTGTTAAATTAACTAGTCATTATAACCAAACTAAAATTCTTCAGCTTGGTATTAAAAATTGAAATTCTTTACCTTCCATACACGCCTATAACCGATTTTTCACTTTTAAAGAAACTAATGTAATTAACTTAAGAGTCATAGTTGAATGCTTTTTTCAATTGGCTGGAAATTCCCGAAGAACAGAGTCATCTTGTAAAAATGCCTAAGACTAAACCCCGATCCGTAAAGCCTCACTTCCACCTTGGTCTGCCGACGCATCCCAATTTTCTTGTCCCTTTGTACTTTCGAAAAGCAAATTACTGTTTACATCTAATCTTTCCACATTCACTACATATCAGCCGGATGAGGTACTCTAAACCTTCGGATAGCTCACTTTGTGCTCAGGAGATAAAAAGATTAATCTCGGCGTCCCCAAATTACTGTTTATGCAGTGTTCTCGCTATATTGCAAATTAAATTAATCAATACATGCTCACTGGAAATGCCTTTCCGTCTCGCAACCACAATTCGCAACCTTTCTGTATCGTAAATGAAACTGTTCCTAGCTAAATTATAAAATTTTAAAAGTCCTATAATGGTCCACCAAACGTCTTTACAATATATTCCCATCAAGAGCCTCCGGTTAACGGAGCGGTTTTCCGATCACGAGATATTCCTAATTTCTGTCAAATTCAAACCCGTTAATTGTCAAAACAAAAAAATATAATTCAAAACTTTATGTTGTAAGACTGGGAAGACATTAAAGTAGTTCTCTGTTAGCTTGGCTCTAAGGTGAATACTCGCAATTCTTTTTTGATTTGGAGGTATCAGCCACCGTTTTCAATTTTCAATTCTGAAGTTTGGATGCAAACGGGCACGGCGGAGACTCAAGGCTGCTTAATTTTGAATTAAATTGTTTGTGTTATTTATTACTACCCTTTCCGCCACAGTAATCCCCCAACTGATCCTAACACACCCTAACCCCCAACTATATATTAAGCTAATTCCTACTAATGTTCATCTTCAATTCTGTAATTAGAGATGAGTGCCTGGACTGCTCCCTTTAAACGTATGAAATGGGGTTTTATTCCTCAAAAGAGAATCCTTCCAGAGGATTTGTTACCGGAACCTACCGAAACTACTGTAGCAACCGATGATACATCTGTTAACAAGTCCCTGTCTGACGTTGAACTCACAGTGGAAGCTAGTGAACCAAAGGTCTTTGAATACAGAGATGAAAAAGATAGAAAATGGACTAGTTTTTTTAATGAAATGGTATGCATATTAAGTTACACAATCTTGTGATTGAATTTTCAACTAACATAAATTTAGGAATACAGAATCAAGTCTGGAGATAAGAGAAAATGGTACCACTGGTTTCACGCAAATGATACTCCTGCAGAACGTAGTCTTATTACGAAGGTGGACTTGTTGCTCACATTTTATTCGCTCATGGCGTACTGGGTAAAATACCTTGACCAAACAAATTTAACAAATGCTTATATCGGAGGTCTCAAGGAATCTATTGGGATGGAAGGCAATGACTTCGTGAACACCCAGGTACTTTTCACCGTTGGTAATATAGTTGGTCAGATTCCATTCCCCCTCGTGTTGTATGCTCTTCCTTTGAATTATGTTTTGCCATCTTTGGATATTGGATGGTCGATCCTCACAGTTGCACTTTATAGAGTTAAAAACGTTCAACAATTGAAAGTGTTGAGATTTTTTATTGGGTTCTTTGAGTCGCCTAGTTATTTAGCATATCATGCACTCTTTGCGCTGTGGTTTAAGTCGTCAACTGGTGAAGGTGTCAGAAGGGCAGGATTTTACTACTTGGGACAATTCCTTGGAATTTTGACATCTGGTTTATTATCGGGTGCGATTGAGAGACAAATGGGTGGTGTTAATGGTTTAGAGGCCTGGCAATGGATCTTCATTATTGACGGTATCATTTCGGTTATCGTTGGTATTATAGGATTTTATATGATTCCAGGAACTCCAACTGCATGTTACCTGCCTTTCTTGAGTGATGATGAGATCAGAGTTGCCCGTCGCAGAATGAAGGACGATCAGAAGGATGCAACTCCTAGAGAGAATATCGGTAAGTACTTCTTTGATGTGAAGATCTGGAAGTCGATTTTCTCGCTGTGGCACATTTATGTGCTTTCACTTTGGAACATCTTTTGCTGGAACAATTCTTCAGGTACTTCTGGGTCCTATGCGTTATGGTTGAAGTCATTAAAGAACTCCGAAGGAAAACAGAGATTTGACCCTGGCCAGTTACAAGACTACACAGCGTTGACCCCCGGATTAGGGTTGATTTGGCTTGTTATCACATGTTCCATGGCAGATTTATTAAGTGCTAGATGGGCTGCAATCATCTTCTCACAGGTTTTCAATGTCCTCGGAAATGTTCTTCTTGCCGTATGGCACATTCCTGAGAGGGCTAAATGGTTTGCATTCTGCTTGCAGTATTTCGGATGGGCTATGGCACCAGTGTTGTACTCATGGCAAGGTGATATCTGCCGTCAAGATATAAGAGAAAGGCAGACAGTGCTTGTCACTATGAACATCATGGCGCAACAGTCGACGGCGTGGATTGCGGTGTTGGTTTGGAAGACTGTAGAAGCACCTAGGTTCTTGAAGGGTTTCTCATTCACAGCTTCTTCAGGTTTTGCTCTTCTGTTGTGGACTTTTGTCGTGTTGTACTTCTACAAGAGACAAGAAAGGCAGAATGCTAAGGCAAATGGAATTATACTCTACAATTCAGCAACTGATCCTGAGTTCGCTGCTAAGATCGAGGATGAGAAGAGACAACAAGAAGAGAGGTTGTTAGTTGAGAAGAAATTAGAATAATTGTGAATATTCCAACCTGATATCCGTATCTTTAATATATATTAATCGTGATTAAATACGTAGTTGATTGGTCCTACCAAGAAGTACTACGACTAAGATGAAAGTCTCATGAATTAGTATGATTTAAAGTAGTTAATCTTCTTTTCAATGCTTGGTTTTGGAGCATCCGGAGTTTGACTACCCGAAGCCGATAGTAGGCATATATCATGCATTTCAGTATAGTGGTTCAATATTACTTTCGGTTATTCTTATGACCAGTAGAAGGCCTCGTGTAAAATTTCGGGTATTTAGTTCTAGAGAAGTGAAAGAAGTCTTACAAGTTTAGAGCAATTATAATATATGACATTATTTACTTGACTGCGCTTGAAAACAAAGGTGCTAGATAATCTAGAAAGTAAAAAAACTCACACAGGTATTACATTTAAACTTCACATCCTTTGACTTCACAAATAGTAACTCGAAATTTGCTCGAGGTTCTCAGCATACACAGTTAAACCACACAAGGACTGTGATCAGAATCAACCTCTCTCATCACTATTGAAGTGGGAGGGGGTTGAATCTCGTTTAAAAAAGACATTTTGAATCGTTTTTTAGCTCTCGAGATTAAATACGCGCAAACGCAGTGCATTTGCTGCATTGCAGATCAATTCTGTGTAGCAGATCACCAACTCGAAACATGACCAACACACCAGCCTAATTAATAGAGTTTTATTAACAAGAATTTTCCTGTTAGTTTGTCCCAACCACAATTCCAATATGGAATTTTCAGAAGCTATTAAACTCTGACTTGATTTATAGGCACAATTGAATCTTCAAATTGTTTCATAAATGATCTACTAATAATATAAATGATGTAATGGTTCTGAAATAATTGCTATGATATTCTATTCTATTTTGTTATACTACAACAAGATTTCACCTTAAAAGTGGCACCAAAACCACAATTAACTAACATCTATATTTGGTTATCAACCAGTCAAGACACATAAAATCTATCATCATTAAACAAAGACCAGCCTTGTGAATATCAAGCAAGAAATCACTAAAAAATTAACAGATACTCCGTTCACCTCTTTCTTCTTTTCCGTAACTTCACCTTCTTCTTCCGGGCATTCTTTGGAACCTTGTGTACGAGCTTCATATGGCGTGCTAAACTATCAGCTCTGTGAAATCCGCTATTGCAAATTGCGCAAGTTCTTACAATATCACTAAATATCTCAGAGTACTCTTTGAACTCCTTAAGTACTTGCCCACGATAGTAGTGATGGATAGAAACATGGTGTCTCAAATCACAGCCCTTGCTGAATCCTAGTAAGTTCATTGGGCACCATGTAACAGGACATTTGAAATTCCTAGCTGGTATTTTATTGAATACACCTTCAGTTTCGAAATGATCAACTAAAGCCTCGTAGTCTGGAATTTCTATTGAGCATTCAGGACAATGTTTATCAGAACTGGCCATTGTAATCGCCTTAAGTTGGGCACGATCGTTCTTGTTCAAGATCTGTTGTTCTTCATTCAAGTCAATGAAAGACTCTCGTTTTCGTTTGGTCGTTGGAGGTTTATTGGCGAGGATATTTTGGGTGGTGCTTAGTATCGCTGGAGCAGATCGTGGTCTTGTGATTGGGTCTGTGTATTTATTTCTGGGTATTGAATCTCTATTTGCCCCATATGTCTCAATCACCTCGTTCAAAGTTGGAAGTATTTCACTGTGAAGGTCCTCCAGTCCTAGAAGGTTCTCAATTGGATAGAAATCTTCTAACCCTATCGAATACATGGGATCCAAATCAAAAACATGTAAACCACTCTCATTGGGTGTGCTAGATAGATCATCTTCCAATACATCTTCACCAAAGGTTTCCGTCAAGCAATCTTCCAAGAATAGATAGGGGAGTTCCTCCAACTGGTGCAGTAGCTGACAAAACTCGTCAAGAGGTATTGTAAGCTCCATCACGTTAACCTCCCTACCTATAACCAATTCACATTGACAAACAGCCCCTAATTTATAGAGACGTAAAGATACTGTTTTTGTGTATGCATCTAGGGTTCTTTAAAAATATTGGTCCCATAACGTTTCAGATGCGTCAATGCTCGTATTTTAACGTTCAATAAATTAGATAAAAAAAGCTGAGGAGACTGAAATGTTGATAGTAAGTAGTGATAATATAGATCTGATAATGAATCTAGTGGAAGTATGTGGCCAATTGGTTGGAAATTTATCGATCTCATAGCAGATCCAACTTCTCTCTTTCATATTCTCTAATCCGCCCCGCCTGCTGAGAATGGAGATTTCCGAACTAGCAATTTACCACATTCTTTAAAAAGAAGATCCGACCGTTTTCGGTTGCATTGATCCTTGATTCTATTGAATTGATGCATGGTAGACAAGTGTCGCGCCGAAACGTCTCCAGATACGCTTTGACGAATACAACTGTGCATATCACAAAATTCTTAGCTCATTGTTTAGTCTAACTAAATTTAGATTTACACATTTCTTGTCCATTTGATGGGTCATCAAGTTGAATCGATCAATCGAACGTAACCAATCGACTTAAGAGAACTACTGTTGTTCTATACTGGTTATTAGAACTGAGTTTAATGAAATTGAAGGCCAAATTTTAGATTAGTTTCATATCAGTTTCAACGGCAAGCAAATCTTTGTCTATTAATCCTCAATGATAGATTATCAACTACTACAATTCAGGGGGTGAGTACATTTTAGTTCAATTCTTGGATCTCCTTTTAAGAACCGGTTGATAAAAAATATCCGATGTTCAAACGCTCACGCGATTTAGAATAATCAGTTAACTTTAATCTACTTTTAGTGTTTACCTCTATTTGTGAAGTATGTAAGTACAATATCCTTGC
The DNA here is from genome assembly GCA_030568835.1 of Kodamaea hsintzibuensis (nom. inval.). Lineage (NCBI taxonomy): Eukaryota > Fungi > Ascomycota > Pichiomycetes > Serinales > Debaryomycetaceae > Kodamaea > Kodamaea hsintzibuensis (nom. inval.). Next base: position 155,355 of record JAJMJA010000026.1, read on the forward strand.
ATATATCATCTAGATATTATCTCTTCTGCTATGATATAATGCTCTTGAACAGCTATTATTCTACATTCAATAGTACATTCGTTCTAGATTCAGTAGAGCCACTTCACAGCCAAAAACTCTCATCAATTCGGTTCAATCTATCCCCGCTTCTCTCCAGTTAAGGAACAATCTATTATCTCTGAAGCACGTCAATCAGGGGACTATGTTTTCACAGTCACCAGTCTTGAATATAAACCAATGGATGTTTACTCTAAAGGAAACTAAATCTCAAACCACCTGGAGATAGATCCCATTAACTTGATCAAGAAACAATATCTAGAGACCAATTATCATCATCTACGAGAACTTCTTCAGTCTTTTTGCTACTGAATGGAAACCTCCCTTTTGTCAAATCCCACTAGCCAAATCGCGCTCACCTTGACCGCCTCCGGAAATTAAACATTTTCAGCCTACACCCCGTATGTTATGTGCCCGTGACTAAAATGGCTGCAAAAAAACGTCAAATTGATAACAAAGACTGTCAAATTACTATACAAAGATCCCACATCTCTAACAGTACCAGCTGCTTCGAAACGGCCTGAAACCGTTCTTTGGGCGTGGTGGAAAGTACAGACTTTTCCTAAACTAACTTATTATCTTTACGGCTATCCACGGAGATATCCTCAACCATAACGTCGGTGACTTTCTCATCGTCGACAACAATACCATCACTTGTTTGATGGACTCTTCCAACAACAGAGTTATCAGGGCAAAGAATATTTCCCTTACGTCCAATAAGGTACCATGGCAAGTTGAACAATTCTTCCATGGACTCGAGGGAACGACCTGAAACTTCCTAAAATATGTTAGTAAAATGAACCAAGAATAGGCAAACAAAAAAGTACATACCACCACGAAAAAGTATCCCCAAATCAAACCACAAGTCATGACAGCACAGTTAAAGTAAAAATTTCCGTACCCCTTAAGCTGCAAGATCATAGTTGGTTGGGCTTTGTTAACAGCATATTGGTTTGCAAAGTGAATAACCATAGTAGCACTTTGGGCAAAAGATCTGATGTAGAGAGGGAAAAGTTCGGCACCAAGCAAGTATTGAACACAGTTGAAACCCATGGTCCAACCAACTCCTGATAAGAAGAGGGAAGCAAGAGCTGCCTGAGCTGCGTGGTACTGCGAGGTTGTCAATTTTGCACCATGATGGTTGACCTCTGGAACAACAGTCAAAAAGATGGCAAAGTACAAAATAGTGATCAATTGAATGGAGATACCAATGTACAAGGATCTTCTTCTTCCCAAAAAGTCGATTAAGAAGAATGCGGAAATGTAACCTGAAGCAAACTTGACAACACCAAAGAAAACAGACATTTTCAAAAGGTCGGGGCCCTTGATACCAGTCAACGCAAACAATTCAGCAGAGTAAGTGGTGATAGCGGATGCACCTGACCATTGACCCAAGACTTGGGCCATGACACAGATTGCCCAAAATCTATACCTGATAGACTTAACCATAAACAAGTCTCTGAACTTACCCCATAAGGTCGATCTGGAGGTAGCTTCTTTTTCCATCATTACTTGTTCGTTGATGTCACTAATTTCTCCAACAATGTAAGGGTGGTCAGAAGGCAAGTTACGAAGTTTGGACAAATTCTTGACAGCATCTTCTGTTCTTCCTACCTTCATGAGCCATCTTGGCGACTCGTAACAGAATATGAATGTCAAGGCAAAGATGATAATAGCCAATGCAATCTTTAATCCAACAACTATCATCCACTGTAGTTTGTTTGTATCAGAGATGTAAATGACAGCGCAGTAGGCAGCAACATAACCCAACATAATTCCCAAGTACACAGCACCCGAAAAGACAGAAACAGCTAAACCTCTGATAGCTTTAGGAGCAACCTCAGAAGTATAAGAGGGACCAATAGTACAAGTTTGACCAATAGCACAACCTTCCAAAAATCTACCAGCATACAACTGACCCACACCAGTGGAGGTAAGTTGAATGATAACGGCACAAATCCAAGCAATACAAACACCCTGGGCAGTTCTGACACGCCCAAACTTGTCGACAGTATACATAGCAATAAAGGAACCACCAAGACAACCCAACTGAACCATAGCAGCAACGTTACCCTTCAAGGCAGCAAGCTCTGAAGCCGACTTGGTTGGGTCTTTCAATCCAAACTGTTTAACAAAAGCAGGCAAGGCAAGCGAACCAGCAATCCCACCTTCGTCAAAACCACGACAAGTTCCCATAACACCAAAAGCAAAAAGCGTACCATACAATGTCCAGTTATAGATCTCTTTAGGAGCATCGTCTTTATTAGCCTGCCACTTCCACTTCTTTTTGGTTTCTGGCTTTGGCTTTTCTTCCAAGTCTTCAATGTAAACTGAACTGTTGTCTTTCTTCTCCGTCATATCTGATGAGAGAAAGGATAATGAGAGCAGAAGACCTTCTATTTATCATTTTGGTTAGTTAGTTGCAAACTCTGGGGTAGCTGAAAAATAGCTTGGATTCCTTTTTGCGCACGCCATCCCGGAGGGTCTCAAGACAGCAAAAAGGTGAAATTGGGGGTGTGCAGATTATCGAATACATTGTGGGGCTGTAACGACGACTGCGGCACCCTTTTCAATTTTTAGTCCTACAATGTTGCATATTTGAAGTACCTTTTTTATAGATCGTTTGAAACGAGTAAAAAATGCAGCCTCAAATACAAAATGCCTTCCCTAATTTGACGCTTGAAGGTAGTGTAAAGTATATTTGGGAGATGGCCCGTTAGATGTGAAATTACGATAAGCTCCGCATCTAGTTTAGTGGGGAGGCTTCATTTCTTGACTTGTTTTGAAAATCTTACAAGCTCCGGTGCCCAGCATTTGCCCCTCAATCTGTCATTCGTCGTAAAATCAAGATGCAATATAAATCAAATCTCCTTAAATCTCGACACTGCCCAGACAAGTTCTTTCACAACTCCGGCCTGTACACTAATACTAGGAACCCTTACACGTGGAATTTGATAAGATCGAGGCGTTCTCAACCCCACATGTAATATCTCGGACTTTCTTTTCGCCCAGGGTTTTGATGGCTCTCCCCACATTCGTACATATTGGATCGGGTGCAAAGACCCCACTATTGTTCCTCTTCCTTGTTTCTCCGTTGTTGCAGCCTTCCTAATCTCGACATCAGGCCAACATTTTTACTTCTCTACACTTTATTTTATAAAATCATGTTAACTAAGTACATTACTCCTTTGGTTTCTTTGCTACATTATTACTTCCCCCCGAGAAGGGCCGTTTCTGTCCAGTTGCTTCTTCTCCTGGACCCGCAGATGCAGGACGGAGTACTGTTAAAGTACTTTCTGTGAATGGATGTCCTTTTCCTGGTTGTTGCTGAGGGGTTGCTTGTGTTTGGTTTTCAAAAGCTCCGAGCGGAGCAGCTGCTGTTATCAGGTTATTCTCCTTTTCTAATCGATCGACTTTTTTATTCAACATTTTCATTTTCATTTCATAGAGTTTTTCGACTCTCTTCTTGACACTCTCACGTTCTGTTTCCAACTTACCTTCAAATTCCAGTTTAACCAGTTCAAGTTCTTTCTCCGTTGTTTCCAACTTTGTAGCACTTTCAGCTTCTACTGCAAGTTTTTGTTCGGATTCTTTCAACTTAACTTCTAACTCACTCTTTTCCTTGGCAGACTTTTCCTTCAATTTAGAAATAGTTTCTTCGAGCTTGCTGATCTGATCACTGTTACCTTGTGATTTTTTCAATTGTGCAAGTTGTACTACCAACGCATTCTTTTCTTGAGTGAGGGTACCTATGTACTCCTTGTTCTTCTTGCTGGTATCTGTTTGAGTGCGCTCTTTCAAAGCTGTAGTATGCTCTTGGTTGAGCTTGTTGATTACAGTAGTGTGCTCCTCGTTAAGTTTTTCGATTGCAGCCAAGTGTTCTTTTCTCATGTTGTTAATATCCTCGGTTAATGAGGCCACCGATTCACGCAACTTAGTAATGGTTTCATTCTGCAGTGCAAGTCTACCATTGGCCTTGGATCTGAGGTCATTGTACTTCTCCTTCATCGCCGCAATAACGTCATCCTGCAGAGTATCTTCTGCCACAGGCGTCCCCACCGGGCTCTTCTTTAATCTTTCATTCTTCTCCTCAGCAAATGACGCCTTCTGTTGAGCTACCTCAACCTCTGTTATTAACGCATTATTGCGCTCACGCAAAGGCTCCAACTGCTCGGAGATTTGCTGCAACTTTTCTTCTAAATCATTGATGCGTTTCAATTTTTCAGAATTCTCCGAGCGTAAGGTTGTGTTACTTTCCCTCAAAATGTTGAGCTGCTCCAATTGTTCATCTAACTTGGAAGTGTCTACAGCAACTGAGAGTTGGCTGGTTCCACTACTTGCAGCCAATTCAGCCTTGGCACGTTGCAATTCCCCACTGAGCTTGGTCAATGTTTGATTAAGGGAGCTGCACTCGTCAACCTTTACCGATAATTTAACTTCTGCCGATTCTTTTTCACGCCTCAAGTACCCAACAACTTCCTTCAAGTTGTCCGAGTCAACCTCCGGCTCTACAGATTCGGTCTTGGACAACTCCAATTGGTTCAAAATAATCAGGTTCTGTTCCTTCAACTCCTCGAAACTGTTTTTGATAGCACTCAACTCATCCTCAATCGCAATTCTTTCGTTGTTCACCGCTTCTTCTTTAGCAACTGCGTTAGCCAACTCTTCGTTTAACTTTTGAATTGTATTATTCAATTGGTTTGCGCTTTCACTCTTTGCTGCCAATTCCTGTGACAATTCTAGATTTTTTGACAACTCAAATTGGAACTTTGACTGGTTGTCGGAAGCCAAGTGCACTTGTGCTTCCAAGTCAACACGAACAGAGCTGAGTCTGTTTTCATAATCGGTTTTCAAAGCATCATATGCAGAAGCTTTCTGTTGGAACTCGTCCATTTGTGCCTTCAAGTCATGAGATTCTCTAATCTGCTCTTCAATAGAAGTCTCAAGTTCACCTCTTGTTTCGTTAAGGGATACTTGGAGTCTACCGACTTCTTCCTCCAACAGTGACTTCTCCTTGCTGAGCTCCTCAAACTTTGCTTCGAGATCGGATTTATGTTGCTCAAAGTTGTTGGTGGCACTGACAAGCGCTTCTTCACTGGCACGGGCGAGCGCCAGCACTTCAGAAACCTGTGATTCGGAATTCTGCAAGTCCAGCTTGAGTTGGTCAATTTCAATCCGAAGGTTCTGGTTCTGGAGAGATTCGCCGCCGGTGACGGTAGACGTTTTGAGTGTTTGCAATCTCTTCTCTAAATCGCCAATCTTCTCTCTTAATCTCTTTTCAATACTCTCCTTGTCGCTCAATGCTGTCTTTGCATCTAACAATTGCCTGCTAACTTCTCCAACTTGCTCCAACTTTGTATTCTGTGCCTTCAAAGTTAACTCAGCTTGACTTGTCAAGATTGAGATGCGTTCGTCCTTCTCACTTAATTTATCATGGAGTGTTTGATAGTTCTCGATGGACTTATTGAGACGCGTAGAAATCTCCTTGGATGAGTCGTCGCGTTGTTTCAAGAGCGATTGCAAGTTGACTACAAACTCGTTCAATTGGTTCTTATCAGTCCTCAATTGAGCAATCTCATCCTTGAGTGATTGTTGGACAGAGGTCTGGTACTTCTGTTCTGATGAGAGTTGGTTCAACTTCACGGTATTCTTGGAGTTGGTAGATTCGACATCTCTCAATTCGTTTGTTTTGGAAATCAACAATGCTTCTTGTTTCGACATTTGGTCTTTCCAGAATTCAAGTGTCTTCTTGAGCTGTTCATTCTCTCTGCGCGAGTCTTCGATTAAGCGTTGCGAGTTCTTGTATCTCGTTTCCGCCAATTCAGTTGCATGTTGACTCAGTGCAAGCTTGATTTGTACCTCATTCTTGGCACTCGTAGCTTGTCTCAACTTGGTATTCAATTCGCTTTGAATAGTGGAGTATTGGTCTTGAAGGTTCTTTATGGTTTTATTGCTGTCTTCCAACTTGGCTTCCAAGTTTGTGTTGTTGCTTGATGGGGCAACAAGTGTTTTAGTCGAGCTCCTCAATACATCACGTTCTTTGGTAACTGCATTTAATTTGGTTGCAAGCAGGTCCAATTCTCCTTCCAAAGTCAAGATTGCATCCTTAGCTTCTTCAATCGCATCCGATTCCAAGCTATTGTTCTCCTCTTCTTTACTCTCAAGCTTTTTAGTCAATAAACGCACTGCACGGAGTAAATCTTCATTCTTCTGTCTCAACTCAACAATACTCTTGAACTCGAGGAATCGTTCCAGGACAAGTCTATCCGAGTCCGACTCTTCAACACCATCGTAGTTTCCAGTCTTCAGAAGAATATTTTCAATTGCCTTCTTTTCGCTCAAGGTTAATGGGTCGCTGTCGCTTTCTCTTACTCTTGAGTGGATTAAGAAGTAACACAATTGTCTCCCCACGTCCTTCAACAAGTTCTTCATCAGAACCAATTCGTTTTCACGTTCGTTGATGCGTGATCTCAATCTGTTGGTGTCTTTTTCAGCATTCACCTTTTCTAAGCGAATTGCTTCTACCTTGTTCAACATTTCTTGTAATGATTGCTCGTAGAATTTGATTTGGTCGCGGTAGTTAGCAATTGCAGGCTTTTTAGATTCCAATTCATTGACAAACAGTTCCAATTGTGCTGCAAGCTTTTCCTTCTGTGACCTCTCCATAACAACCAACTTCTTCAAGTGGTTGAATTCAGAGTATAATGTTGAGAGTGAGATTCCCTTGGTTGCAATAAGAGCTGATGATTCTGTTAAGATTGGAGTTTCGTTGGCTCCAGCTTGTATTTCCTTCTCCAACACCTCTTCGGTACGCTTGAGTTTACCCTCAAGTTCAATACACTTTTCATTCTTTGCTTCCAAGGCTTGTTCAAGCGAATCTACAGTTGCACCCAACTTATTTTTCAACTCATCGGTGTATGTCTCCAACTGTTGGATTCGGTTTGATCTCTGCTCAACTTGTTGTTTGGTTAATTTGAGAAGGTGTTCTTGATTTTGGATTTGTTCAAGTAATTCTGTTCTTTCTGTGTCAAACTTGCTGATGAGTGTAGTATTGGTATTTGCAGTATCTTGGACTTGGCTTCTTAAGTCTTGTGTGAGCTTTTCGAGTGTATTTGTGTTTCCCGAGAGAAGATCATTCAGTGAGGTTAATTCAGTGATTTTGGACTTGGTGAGTAAGTACTCAGATTCATGTTTCTTAATCAAGTCAGTATATCTCAGTTGTACCAGTGACAATTCCTTTTCGTACCATTGTTTTTGGTTCTTCAAGTAGTCCACTTCATTGTTAACCTTAGTGAGTGATAACTTTACGTCGAACAGTTGGTTTCGGCTTATATTTAACTCTTTAGTGAGTTCATTAATGCGTTTGCTTTGTTCGATGTTGTCGCTTGTCAACAGATCTACATTCTCATTCAACTTCACCAGAAGTAAGTCCCTCTCCATTTCCAAATTTTGTGTTCGTGCTTGCCATGACTTCTCACTGTCCGCCAAAACGTTTATTCTATCACTGAGCATCTTGTTGGACGAGGTCAACTCGTGGATTTGGGTAGATTGGTGATGGCTTGTGCGTTGCAATTCGTCCTTTTCGGTGGTTGTAGTGTTCAACTGAGTACGTGAGGTATGTAATTTAGCCTTGAGGTCGTCGATACTTTTTGTAGATACCTGCACTGTTTGCTCGCTCTTGAGTTGCAAGAACGATCTTTCGGCAACCAATTCTTGGAACTGTGCTGATTTTGCTGCAAGTGCTCTGACAAGTTGTTCGTTGTGGATCCCTGCAATAATTGATTCGTCGACACCGAGGAACCCTGCCACAGCTGAAAAGAAGTCGTTCGATATCGGTTCGATTTCAGAAAGTGCAGGTTGGAGATCAGATATAGGTTGGCCACGAGGTGAACCATCTTTGGCAACACTGAATGCTTTAGGTGTATTAATAATATCGATGTCCTTTAATGGGGGCAACGATTTTGATGGTGTTGCAAATTGTGTTACGTCTGGAGATTGGTGAGTTGGATGAGCTGGTGAGTTAAGAGTAGCGTCCACAACTTCATTTTCATTCGAAACTTCATTCTCGTTTGAATGCTCAACTATGTTTGATTCTTGATTCAAATTATGTTCCTCTTCATCTTTACTCTCCAAGTCTTCAACTTGCTCTTGTTCATTGATTGGTTCTATTCCATCCATAGAAGCAATCGCATCATCCACACTTTGATCCAACTGGTTATATTCTCCTCCTTGAATGAAATCATTCATTTCAAATTGACCGATATTGTATGGGAATGAATTGGTATCTCCTTTAGTTTCACCAACCAACTCATTCACCTTAGTTGATTCATCATGATGCTTCAATTCGTCATCAACTTCAATATTTGGTTGAATCTGATGGGAATCCTCAGCACTCTGATTCTCTCCTACAATTGCATGATTCTCACCTATTGGTGAACCACCAACGGCATCATGATTATCACTCATCTGTACCTACTCTCGTTACTATTCAAAAGGTTAAAATTCAAAACAATTCAATCTTCAAGTGCACGTGTTTGCTCACCTGATAACCTTTACGTAATCGATTATGTTATACCATAGGGTATAAACCCTAGAACAATAGTTTCCACGTGTCAAATTTATCACCTCAACGTCTCTTTTGTATCACGTTTTCCCTTTCGGTCTCACACCAAACGTCAGTCGGAAAATTTTCAAAATTACAAACACTTTTCTTAAACATCAGCACAGAGACCAAAGATGATCGAACCATCCTTAAAAGCTTTGGCTTCCAAGTACAACTGTGAGAAGTCGATCTGCCGTAAGTGTTACGCCAGATTGCCACCTAGAGCTACCAACTGTCGTAAGAGAAAGTGTGGACACACCAACCAGTTGAGACCAAAGAAAAAGTTGAAGTAATCCGTGTGGCGATTTTTGCTTGGGTATTTATTGGTTGCTTGCTGACGAATGCTATTTAGCTTAGATATGTTAATACAGAGATTTTATGATGGGGTGTAGACTCCACGAACTAGATGTTCGGGAGTGTTGAAATGAAAAATATCGAAATGTGGATTGATATGGAAAAAGAGTCTGATGATAGAACTGTTGCAACAGAATGGTATTACAACAGGATTATGCAATAGAATTGCTTGACTTGTTGGAATATGTCCAACTGGAGTATCACTTTGGTATTACTTGGTATACTGAAAAGTTGAGTAAGTTGAGTGAAAACCAAACCATTTGAATTCTTCCAGATACTTGAACTGAAAAGTGAAGTTAACGAAGGAGTGAAATTGGATTGAAGTAACTGGCTGTTTGTTCATTGTATGATTGTAGTCTCTTTGACCTGTCTAATTCTTATTAAATTCTCTAATACTGTAGTTTTATGAGTGGTATTTTTCATTTGGTTGCTGAATGAATTTTTTTGCGTTCAAGTGATATCATGACCTGAACTTTGAGGTATCGCTAGTCGTGAATGTTACTGTAATCTACTATAGATACTAAAAGTACTATGTGGTCTGCTTTAACGTTGAAACGGCTTCAAAAAATTACACTCTTTGTATGTTCAAGATTTTGTTAAGAAGACTTAAAAATTGAAATTTTTGAAGGAACATCATATTCTCAATATTAATTCTTTTTTGAAGTTTCATGGACTTTTCACTTTAGATTGTCTGTTTTAAGGTCCACCTCTATGCCAATAACAACTCTACAATTGTACGTTGATTGTTTACCAACAGCTTTTTAAATTACGAATTGTCGCCAAGTGAACATACTACAATATTGATCGTCCATGTTTGATCTATTGGCCAAACTATCACCACAATAATCGAATACAAAGAATCTACTCAATGCAACTACTCATCTCCAATGCTGTGGATAGTAACATTGTGAAAACGTTGCCATGAAGTCTCAAACTATTTTATATGGCTGCGAAAAGTTACTATTGTATGAACACCTGTAGTGACTGCCTAAAATTAATCTGAAGTATATAATCTCTTGAAATCATCAGTTGTAGCATGTATAGTAAATCAGGTATAAGAGTTCGCTTAATATTCATTTTGAAGTGGTATCCTCTACCCAGATCGATCCTACATATGTCTTATTGTATAATCATGCGGGTGGTTTGGGGTAGAACAAAATCAAACCCAATGGAGTTTTAGACGAACAGAATGTAATCCCTCCTTCTTAATCTCACATTCAAATGTCTTGGAATCTCGAAATAAATTAAATACTATAAGCTGGAGAAGGTGGCTTCTGGTCGATACCAAAACAGAATAGGGCTACGGGGTGAGAATATGTAGTAACATTAGTTTAAGGTATTTGATAACATAAATGAGGTGTAAATCTGAATGTTAGAGGTGTGCTGGAGGTGAAGTTGAGCTGTATATTTGGAATCACAATTAGTTAAATGCTGTTTACATTTTGTGGACCACACCATCGTTGCATGAAAATTTGCAAGATTTAATTGATGAACTTACATTGAGTTTTACGAAAGTGAATGCCACCATAATCTAAGAAAAGTATACAATGTAAATTCTTGAAGTAAAAGGAAGTAGTATTGAGATATACAGGGTTTGAGTAAGAAGAATTGAACAGTTCTTTAAAATACCTGATAATATTTATAAATGTTTGAAGTATTGTGGTGCATGATTGGCTGCGAAATTATATTTTTTTGTTAGTGGTGTGATAAATTGTGAGAGAAGCATAGGCATTGAGAGAGTGGTTAAGTGAGAGGTGGAAAGATTGAGGGAGTAAGAGAATCATAGCGATGCATAGACGGAGATAGAACAGAAGGGTGGCCTAATCAAGATCCCTCGTAGAAGGAAAGAGGGGGCTCAACGGGGTCAAGATCTGGAAGTTGGGAACCCTGCTTATATATGTAATTATAGTAGTAGATGAGAATGCATGTGTTATACGCTAGAAATGCCGAGTGTATAAAGTAGAATCATCAAGGCATTCATTGTTGGTTACCACGAGTTATTAATAAATAATTCAAAACCAGTTACGTAGTGACAATAAAAAATAGTAGGGTAAACGATGAGATGTATTCAAATTCATACAAGAGAATACCAGTTGAAGTTAGTACGAAGAGAGTATCATTGATAAATAGAAGAAAAGTCTAATTCTAAGTATTTCAGTCAGAAAATTCCACTTCTCTTTAACTTTCAATCTCCATCTCTTCAATATAAAAATCCTCACTAACGGTAATTCCACATTTTTATTACGAAATCTTCGATTGTTCGTATACGAATTTTATTATGCCACCACCACCACTCTTTTAATCCCGTCATTTACTCATTCCTTCTTCTTTAATCATCAATTATTCACTTCCAAGGAATCATTAGATACAGTTCATATATCAATCACACAACGGCGATCATACGATTCCCAATCTAATCAATTCTCAAAATACTTAATTACACTTACATTTCTGTTTCAAATTTCAGGATGTCTTAACTCCTAACTGTACGTTACATATCTACTCCTTCTGCTCCACTTTACATTCAGTCACATGATAGACCCATCAGATTCACCCCACTAGCTCCTTAGTTTTGAGGAATGATGACGCGTCTGCGTTTGTGGGTCATATTATATACCGATCTTATATCCTTAAAACGTTGTAAGAGCATACAAATCATCATTTACTTTATAGGTAATCATTCTCTTACACTACTCTTTACAGCCGGTTATAGTTTAATGTGTACACATTAATATATATAAGATCATAAATCACACCCAGCACACTCCAACCAATCATAACCAATCCCTATCAACTCGTTTCACTTCCATACATCCCATTATTCTCATTTCTTCCCATTCTTCCCATTTCTTCCCATTCTTCCCATTCATTCCATCCCTCGCCAATTATCACAAATTCTTTGTTCTTTCCTTAATCCCCACAGAAAGCAACCAATTCAGTATCCCTCCCCCTACAATTCTCCTATCTATCTACTCTTTATTTATCACCCACTCATGACTCATTTATTCTTTTTCTTCTCTCCAATGATTATCCATCACTCCCCATACTTGTCAATCCCTCATCTCCTTCTCCCTTCTTGTATCTTCAATGATCTAATGCCCCTCTTAGCCCCACCCATCGTATTCTCTTCACCCCATCACCCACTGTAGCTTCTTTTTTTTTCTCTACTCCTTTATACCTTATACTCTATCACCAAACACTCCTACCTACCTTTTCATTGCGCCTTCATTAAAATCCCTCGTTCGATCAATCATACTTTTACCTGATCCACCTACTTGGCTGCAATATCACAAAAAAATTTAAACCCAGCCCATATTGGTAATATCAATTACATTATTCTCATTAATTCTACACCCAAACCCTCAATTCAATTCTCTTATCAAGTTGAAAGTATCATAAATGTATTATTCAGCACTAAAACATAACCATTACTACAAAACCTTTGATAGATGATACATGATTATCCACCCCAGTTGCTTCCTGTTGTCCTGGCGTGAAATTTTCCGTCCACTTTTTCGCTCTTTTTTGCCCCTTCCAACCGTCTCAAATTAGAAATAACAAATCCCAACGACCGCTCTTTGTAGTGTTGTATCACTTTTGTTCAGTTGTCCTCCCCTTGTATTCATAGCCAGTTAGTATGGACAGTGGTGATCTTGGCGATGCTCATGGTGTTGATAGGGGTATTGGTATCAACGGCTCGCATCATTTAGGTCTTGATCGTATGGATCTGGGTCTTGCATTTAGCAACGACTTGGAGTTTGATTCTAGTCGTGCCCAATCGCATACTAGAGCAAAGTTTGAACAGTTACAACAGCAACAGCAGCAACAGCAGCAACAGCAACATCAACAACAAAATAAACCTCTGCTGTCGATTATTCAACTGCAACAAAAAGCAGAAGATGCTGTTGGTGCTGCTGGCAACTCTAATGCTGCCACAACTACAAACACATTTCAACAATACCCTTTCATCCAAAGCCCTCTGCTTTACCCACAACAGCAAATCTACAAACAAGCATACCTGAGTGAAACTTCACCGACTCCATTGGTGGCTGGAACTGAAAACCAGTCTCAAAGTGGACAATCAGGCCAACAGCAACAACAACAACAACAGCAGCAACAGCCAATACAACTCCCAGGTCAAATCAACCAATTAGGCATTACACAAGCTTCACAGAAGAGACAAAACAGCTTATCAACTTACAAGATTGGCAACGCCAACAAACGCACACAGAACCCGGCACAACTCCCACAAGTCGCATCTCTGCAGCTGCAACAGCAGCCACTACTGTACCATCCATTTAACCAACAACAACCGCAAGGAATAGAAAACTACGCTTCGTCACCACAGAATATGGTATTCAACAGTGGCGCAACTACACCATCTCAACATGTACACACTCCTTCAAACTCTAACCATCCATCGCCACGTAATTATAACGGGACCATGGCAAGACTGCTGGTAAGAAGAACCATCATCCAAAACCAAACCCAAAACCAGGGCAACATGAAAACACCAACACCAACAGCGTACGATGTTCCGCTGAGCCCGAGCGTAAACCAACCACAAAACAACTCGGACCTGTCTGAAGATAACCCAAGACAGGGACAGTACTACTTGGAGGAACAACAGATGCGTGAACAACAAATTAGAGAACAGCAGCTACTCAACCAACTGCTGAGAGAACAGCAACAACAACAACAACAACGAGAACAACAACTCCGCGAACAACAGCTTCGTGATCAGCAGCTCAGAGAAAAAGAGTCTCAACGACAAGCATCCACCAGTACTGTTGGTACAACTACGTCTACTGCACGCGCCATGTCTGACGAAGAACAACAGTTAGCATCAAAACTTAAAGAAACGTACAAGAATATTGTCAACTATGAGGAAACAGTCCAGAAACATTGCATTGAAATTACCATGAAGATCAACCAGATCAACGGATACACACAAAGCAACATGTACGCATCGGGTGCTGTTGCCACAGCTACCCCACCAGCAAACACAGCTCGCACGTCTGAGCTCCTGAACGACTTGTGGACTGTTTACCACCACAACATTGCACTTTTAGACAACTACTACGACTTCCTAGTAACTGCACTCAAACCGTCCTCAAACCAAACACAATTCAAGACTGGAAAAAACATTGTAGACCTTTACAAAATCCCACGGCGGATGTGGGTATACGGAGTTGTTGGATTCTTGGAGGTGTTGAAGAACATTATGGGGATCTTCCAAGACCACGAGATTTGCTCATGTTTTATTTCATACTGTTTCAACATCATCTCAAGTTTAACTGACCCTGTATTGGAAATGGAAGGATGGTGGCTGGAGAAGTTGGGCGACTTGTCACGCATGGCAATTGCGCTTTATGCGCTGAAATTTATAGACTGGAAGATCAGCGCCGAGTACTGGTATTCCGTTGCAATGAAAACACTCTACGGACACGGTAAGATATACTACCACATGTGTACTGTGCAACAGGATAACTTGGACGCGTTGGTCAACATTGGCAAGTCGGTCATCTGTCGCGACCCGTTTGTACCGACACAACAGTATCTTAAGTTGGTTGTAGAGAACATTTGCACGCAAAGAAACATCTTGTCGCTCTTGGAATTACCTATCATTGACTTTATCAAGATTCACAAGGTATTGTTGAGCATATTCCAGCGACAAACTGTGGACTCGGAACCGATCCACGACTCGCAGTTGCAGTATGGAATCGACTTGGTGACGCGGTACGGCTTGACCTTTGGATCTGATTCTAACGGATACAACTTCTTCACGCGCGAGTTGTACACGCCGTCAGGGGTGACTTCAATCAACGACCCCAACCATCCATATTATTTGCAACAACAACAACTGCAGCAACTGCTGCAGAACCACCTTCAACAGCATCAGCAACAACACCAACAACAACTCAACCAGCACCATAACCAACCTAGCGTGACTACTTCGATCGAAAAGATGAACTTTTGGTTTAACAAGGGGTCGCTCTTTGCGTTGGCAAACATCAACCATTTGATTGGATTTGGTGACGCTAAGAATCCGTTTGCTAAAATATTCATGCTTCCTGAAGCGTTGAAAGAACGTAAAGATAAGAAGGACAAGAAACGTAAATCACGTACCTCTAATATGGATGAAGCAACGGGTTCAGGAACTGGTACTGAGAGCGGGTTGAGCAACGACCACTCTGCAGCATGTGCATCAGAACTTTCTGTCAATGATTGGTTCTACTGTTTACAGTATATCAACAAATCCGTGATGGAACTTTCAATGAGAATCTTGAATCATTACTTGATTGGCCCAAGACAAGCACTGACGAGCCATGTGATTGTATGGCTTTATTTCTTGATCAGTGTTGGTGAAGCCACTAAGAAATATCCACAATCAGCACCCATGTTTGGATGGCTCTTGAAGAAATTGTTCCCTTGGGAACTGTTCATCAACTACATGAATGCCGTCTTGGGTGTCGTAAAGGGCAGCCGTAAGTTGCGCGAATTGAGCGCAAAGTACCTTTCACAATCAACTTCGTACCTCCAGTACTTTAACGAGAATGAGTTTTTACCTGAAGTGTGGAAATGTTGGGGGACGCTTTGGTTTGACACGCTTGTAGAGAAGGGCGATTTTGTCGATTTGAAAGCAGCTGGAGTACATGAGAATGACATGTTTGATCTGCCTATCTGTGGGACATACCCGATTGTCAATAACATGATGAGCGATGGTGCTGATCAAAAGGCACAAGTCCAGATGGAGAAGGATAATGACGAGCGTGTTGTTCGGATTGTTTTACTTGCACGTATTGTGGCAGACCAATATGATTTTGGACTTGTAAGAACAATGAACGAGTTTAAATATGACGCCAGCGTATACAACACAACTGACTCATCGGTAGTTGCCACAGCATCATCTGGCACTGACCCATTTTCATACATGGAAGACTTTTTATTGAGCGACGGAAGGTTTGTACAAAACAACTTTTTGCAACCAATTCAGTTTGGTAACTTGTACGAAGTCTCTGACGGACTTTCGCCAGCAGAGAAGGACATCTTGTGGTTCAACATGTTTGAAGAGAATGACGACTTTGACAAGATGCAACAGCATCAGAACCAGCATCAAATGAGCCACCAGCAAGCGATTAGACTGGTGGGAGGAGACTTGTATTATGGTGACAATGCCTTCAGTATGCGAGACGACATGAGTATTGCCAGTGATGGCAATAATCCAGTGATGGGTGAGCGAGCGGAGGGAGATTTAGGTGACCGTATGGATAGTAGTGTGACGTATATCACGTTGGACACGAACATCTGGCTCAAGCACTGTGGTCGTATTTTCAAGTGTGTGCGCCATGGAGTGTTCAAGATTCTGATTCCACTTATTGTGTATCAAGAATTGAGGACGTTGCGTAAGCTGGCAGAGGCGACCATTTCTGAAGCAGCAACACGTTCTGTTATTATAATCCGTGAATTATATTTGGCAAAGGAGATTTTGCCTTTACGGTTTGACGGGACTGTTGCGCTGGGGATCAACGAAACGTTTGAGTTTGAGAATAGTTCGAACTGGAGACTGAATGTGGATGAGACGATCCTCAATTGTGTGAATGAGCACGATGAGTTGGGACGTAAGTTGATGAGAGGGCTTGATGCGGAGATCACTTCGTTCCGCAGTAAGTTTGAGTCTGAAGCTGCACACACACAGAATTTCAACTACCATACTAGCATCAAGACATCGCCTGTAGATACTGCACCTGAAAGGACGCACTTGACAAGCAAGACAGCCAAACTGTTTAGGTATTGCATTCTCATCACAGACGACAGAAACATGCGGTTGCGCGCAAAGGCAATAGGGCTTACGAGTTTTCAGAGCAAATGGTTGTTTACGCAATTGGAAACGTTGTTTCCAATGAAGTGTATTGATTAGAGCATAAAGGATGTTGCTAGGCATAATAAATGAGCATAGGAGTAAGAAGGGAGATGATAGAGGAATGGGATATGGATATAGTAACCATTGAAGTGGATGTAGAGGAAACAAAAGAAGGAAGTAGAAGCAAAGGAATAATATACAATATTTGATGAGAGATGGAGGGCTGTAGAATTTGAGGTGCATGTGTTGAGATGAAAGTCATTTTTATGATTTTAAGATGACCTAGATCATACTTGTGGCATGTAGACTATGAGTACTATAGATGATCGGCTCCCTAAGATCAGTATTGTGTGCTGAGTAGTGTTATGAACTGGGGGATTAGATGGTAATAAGAACTACATCTAGACTAAAAGTATTATGAACATAGCAAAGTAAAGTAATAAGATGATGGGCATGTTAGACATCTGAATATGCTGGATATGTTAAATGATTCTAGAATAAGTGGATTGAAAATGTAGGGTGGTGTCAAGTGATAGTGAAATCTTGGAAGAATACATGTTCACCACAAGCAAGGTTATAGTTGTCCATGTGAAATCATCCTACTATATTCATCTCATTACGCTATTCTTCTGTTCTCTTTCACCTCAACCTTAACAATTCATCATGTATGAACGTACCTTTCAATTCATATTGCGTGCGTAAACTTTATGTTGATCCTTCATGCACTTCTTCTAATCATTATTGCTAGTGCACTCTACATAAGCTAACCACTATTAACCAATCTAACCAAGCTTTGTGTACATACTAAATCATCGAATCATTCTATTCATTCCACCTCCTTCTTTGGCAAGCATAAGCCCATCCCTAAAGAACTATAATTCCACGTCCGCGTCGACACTTACTGCCACACCAACTGCCGCTCCTCTCCCAGTTCATTCTCTTCTAACGCTCCTAAACACCAAAACACGAATCACGTCCTCATTCTACGCCACTTGTACGCCAAATTCTACGTCATTTGTACTTCGTGATTCGTGCACCACTCCTTAACTACGGTCTCGGTTTCGACGTCTTGGTTTCGAACACCTTAACCGTTGAAGCCTTTTCGTAAGGGGCACCATGCTCGTCATACCGTCGTGTTTCGTACACCTCTGATCTGATGTCTTTGTGGGCGCCTTCCAAGGAGTTCCAATTTATCCCTTTTAGGAGTGTGCATTCCTACCTCTTCTCTCTTATATACACACTAAGACTTGGATTGGCTGATGAGTTTTGTTCATCTCTATAATCTGGTCTCTTCGTTTAATCTTCCTATTAGTTGAAGTGTTGGTTTGGTTACATATTCTTCAAGAGAATTCTAAGAATTCTAATGTTATTACTTGAATGTAATGTACCTTGTTCGTCAATAAGAACAAGGGATATTCATATGCATTATCCGGCTATAGCTTAATGCATAAGGCTTTACATTATACGTTTAGACTCATTTACTTATTAGACATACACATTCACTTTTGAGTCTACGTATTTCATCATCGTACTCTTCCATATTTTCGAGTACCCTTCATTCTCATCACTTTAAAATTCTTATTTCATACGAGATCTCACCCATGATAATATTCTCATCATTCTATAAAATTCTCTCATTACTCATCTCTCATCTTACCCTTCCCCATCTTCTATTCACCCTCTTGTTCCTCCTCCCAGTTCTCTCCCATTCTTAACCAACGCCTTTTTTTCAAACAAAACCCGAAATGCCCTACTAATTTTTCATACCAAATAGGAACGTCGGTACCAAATTCATCTAGTTGAATTATCCCTTGATACTTCTCTAGTGATCAACTCTTCTTCGTCTATTTTCTCTCCTAACCTTTCTCTCCTTACATGTTCATCTTCCTACAACTTCTAGTTGTCCTTGTACTTCTCTACACCTAACTACTACACTAAAACTATAGCTGTTCAAACTCATATAACACCTTCTACTTTTCCGTATACTAACCTTTAACACTTGAATACTTTGTGTCCACTACTTTCGTAACCTGGTACTACCTCAATCTCATCAGGGGGACCTCGGATTCCACAAAGACATCATATCCTCCCAAAGAAAAAGCTTAAATTCTTCAATGCAACTAAAAAGAACAATTTCTCAAACAATGAAGCCTTTTTCAGCGAGGCGTCACTAAATCCTCATGTCACAATCTTCCATTATAAATATATTTCCATTTGTCTATAGTTTCTATTATACATTAGTTTCAATCTCAACTACAGTCGTTCCTTACACTTGTACTAACTAGTACCTACGTTCTTTTACAGCAACATCCCACACTCCTTACACTCCTTAACACTTACGTTCTTTAACACTTTATACTATGAAATTTTCCGTTGTTGCTTTACTCTCTCTTTTGAGCACCCAACTTGTCCAAGCTGTTCCTGTTCCAGGAATTGAAGTTGTTTACGTTACAACTTATACCACCTTGCTTGTTGACAAGAACGGGTCTCCTGTTACTACTCAGGCTAACGATGCCCCAACTACTACCGCAGAAGCTCCTGCTACGACTGAGGCTCCTGTTGTCAAGGCTCCAGCTACCACTGAAGCTCCTGCTACTACTGAAGCCCCAGCTACGACTGAAGCTCCATCTTCAACTACTCCTGCTGAAACTACTCCAGCAAGCTCCCAAGCTCCAACTTCTACTGGATCCTCTTCTGGTGAAACTTTCCACGGTGACGGTACCTACTACGACCCAGGAATGGGTGCATGTGGTAAAGTCAACACCGACTCTGACTACATTGTTGCCATCTCTCAACAGAGATACAACAAGCAAGTCATCAATGGTAACCCTAACAACAACCCATTATGTGGTCAAAAATTGAGAGTCTCCTACGAAGGTAAGTCTGTCGACGTCACCGTTGTCGACTCGTGCCCAGGATGCTCTTACGATAGCTTGGACTTGTCTCCTGTAGCCTTCCTGGAAATTGCAGACCAAGGCTTGGGTAGAATCCAAATATCTTGGGAATTTATTTAAGGTACTTGGACATGTCTCGAAGGATAAGTACTACATCTCTTCGCCTGTTTACTTATTACTTGACTGGTTCCTTTAAAATATGGGTTTTGGATTGGAAATCGGTTTTCTCAAATAAATGGTATTTGATATTAAAACGTAGATTAAATGTAGAAGTAGGATTTGTTAATGATCAGTTTTGAAGAATGAAGTGAGATAGACCACTATTTAAAGAGCCAGCTGGCTGAATACTACATTTGTCAAAACTACAGCAACCACTACCTCCACATCCTGTACTCACTGAGTAATTGGGTAGATCATAGATATTGCAAACGGCTCCATATTGCATTATTAATATTTCTCGAAGAAATGTCTCGAGCAATTCCTGGAAATGGTTAACCAGCCAGCACAGTGTCGATCTCGATGACCTCTAAATGTAAGAGAACAAAGGTGTTGGCGATTATGTCACCGGATTTACAGCTATTATTCGGAAGTACATTGGCATCTTTACACTTCGTATCGTATTGTTGAAAGCACCACTTCATAATGCTGAATCTTAACTACGAGATTTGTTCCTATATTTTTTTTATGATACCAAAAGTTGGAGGGATGGTGGAGTGGAATTGATTTTCTGGTATTTGAAACCAGACTCAAAGCCCATCAAGTATGTGAGATTGGTAGTAAGGTGTATTTAATACTGACACAAGGTTTGTATCTACCTATGGTGACACGTTTTGTATCAACTTGAAAATTGTATGGGAAATGTGGGAAAAATGTAACAGCTAATTATTGACTGTAGTGTCAACATAAACAAGTTAATAATGTTTAAGCTTCTACTGATAAGCTCACTCAACATCTCTAGGTGCATGTGTTAGTGCGTCACCAGTCCACTTCTACTGTTCACTGATCAAAAAAATACAGTTTTTAGAATAATAGAAGATAAATCTGTTAATAACATGTTCCGATCGTTCTCCCAAAGTAGTTACCTCTTTAAGCATACTAATTAACTGTAAGCATCTAGTTTCAATACTATTCACGTCGTTGATCCACTTTCGTTTTAAAATCTAGACCGTTGACGTTCTACAATGCACTCAAAAGCTCGTTCATGTCACCCTCCATTGCTTTTCAATATTGTACAGACGTCGTATATCTCCACCTCTCTCTCTTTTCCTTTTGAATCTCAGTGGTCCCCTTTTAATCACTCCCAACTGCATCAATTCACTTTACAGTACATTATCATTTCAGAACAGATTTGGGTGCAGCTGGGAGAAGAAACGGGATAACAATCCTACTATAAAAGAAGGCTCTTTTTCTACTTAGTTACCTTCTCTAACCAACTCGACTACTCTCCTTAACATGCAATCCTTTAAACTTTCTTCAGCTGTCTTTGCTTTGGCTACCTTTGCCAGTGCGCACCACCATGGCGACAATAATTGTAATGAAAATGCCGAAATTGTTCAATCAACCATTACTGTGACTACAACAGTTACTGCTACTTTTGTTACGAGTCTTCCAAATATCACTACACTGGAGTCTCTTGTTGCTGCTTCTTCTGTCCTCCCCTCTAGTGGTACCCATCTGGGTAGAGGTACCTTTTTCACTCCAGATATTGGTGCGTGCGGCAACCCAAACTCAGAGCAAGACTACATTGTTGCTCTTTCACAAGAATTGTACGATTCTAGTTCCATTGACGGAAACTCGAATAACAATCCTTCGTGTGGCAAGAAGGTTAGAGTGTTCCACAATGAGAAGTCTGTTGAAGGTGTTGTTGCTGACTCTTGTCCTGGCTGCGCTTACTGGAGCTTGGATATGACTCCAACGATGTTTTCTCAACTTGCTGATTTGGATGAAGGTGACATTGCTATTACATGGGAATTTATTTAAAAGTAATTTCAATTAGATGATCTACTTGCTGTCCTCTTCAAGTAACTCCGTAGATAGAAGTATAACGTTAACGAGGCTGACACATTTTTTGCAACCGAACGTCAAAAAAATTTATTGGGTGCAAAAAATCCCCTTAAGATTAAAAATTCCTCCCTGTATTAAATATGTAATTAAAAAATCCAGTTTAATGCCTGTTTAAACTTATGACCAGTTTTACGGCCATTCTCCAAGTCTTCATTTTCTGCATCTTGTGCAGCATAGTACTCGTACTCATGTTCTTCAATCTCCTCAATACCTGTGTACAAGTCAGCTTCCAGCAAGTTAATCAATTTTGTTCTCTTGAAAAGCTTCCAGAAAATGAAAACAGCCAAAGAGACAAAGATCATAACGTAGTTGAACAAGAAAGTGTCAACCTTCCATCTACCAGGCATGAATACATCGTAACCTAAAATACCAATCAAAGTGAAAATGAAACCAGTAGCGACGTAAATCGAGTATGGTTGCCACCAAGAACGGTATGGGAAGTCTGATCTATCAATGTTTTGGACACGACAAGCGTGGAAGAAACGGATATAAGTGACAGCCATAAACCCATAGTTCAAGATTTGAGAACCAGTACATAAACTCACCATGTAGTTCAAAACCTTAGTACCTGAAGAGCCCAACTGCAAAAGAGAGAGGAAGGCAAAGCACATGGAAACAAACACACAGAATAATGGAACTCCGAGCTTGGTAACCTTGGTCAAGAAACGAGGAACAAATCCTCTACGAGCTAAACCGTAAAGAGCTCTCGAAGAACAATAAGTGTACGAGTTACCAGCCGAGAAAGCAGAAGTGAGAACCACAGCGTTGACAATGTGTGGTAATACTTTGATTCCCAAGTTTTGCATGGCAACAACGTAAGGAGAAGAGGCAGCGTTCGAACTGTCTGAAGTGAGTTCCAAGTATTTAGGGTCATTGTAAGCAATCAAGATAGAGACAGATAAAGCACCTCCAATGTAGAAGAGGGCTAATCTGTACAAAACAGTCTTGAAAGCAGTAGGCATAGTCTTTCTAGGGTTGATAGCTTCACCAGCAACCATGGACATATACTCAGGACCAACACAAGTGAACGCAGCAGAACCACGCAAAGCACCCAAGAAACCTTGGAATTTACCTAAACCACCAGTTCCGATATAAGCAGCTACAGGACCCCCAGCAGCGTGCCAGTTTCTGAAACCAAACTTATCATGCTGAGGATTACCTCCACACATAGTAATTAAAGTAAAGAGAAGCAAACCAATACACAAAATGAGCTTACCGATAGAAAGCCAAAATTCTGTCTCACCATAAAGCCTCACAGCAAACAAATTAATGCAACCATAAATCACAATTTGAATGCACAAAGTAATGGCGGGAGAATAGTCGTCTCTCCAAAAATGGATCATACCATTAACAGCAGTGATTTCGAAAGGAATGTATAAACTCTGCATGATCCAAAAATTGACAGACGCAGCACATTCAAATGCAGGGTCGACAACACGGCCAGCCATGGTCAAGAAAGGAGAGTTCACAGGCAAAAAGGAAACCATTTCACCAACAGCAGTGGTTAAGAGTAAGATAACAGAAGTCCAGAACAGATACGCCAAGAAGAGACCAAGGGGTCCAGCACGAACCAACCCCGTAGTACCGATCGTTACAAACAATCCAGTACCGATCAGCCCTCCTATAGCAATCAACTGTACATGTCTATTATGTAACTTACGGTGCACATCGAGTACTTTCTCTCCAGAATCTTCTCCTTCATGAGATGAGGTATCATAACTAGGACCTGTCTTGCCTTTCTGATTACTCTTCTCAGAAGTAGAAGGCAGTATCGTATTCACGATTTTGTCTTGCTGCTTCTCTGGTTTTGTTTTCCACATTTTACTGATTCTAAAAACTAAAACTAACTAGTTCAAGACTTTGGTATACTATTTATACCTAAAAAGTCCAGTCAAATAATGATCAAGACTTTTAACATTACCCAACCTAAGCTGCAGGTTTTATCCTCTTTGTCTCCAAACGAAACGCACATATCAGTATTCACTTTCTGACTGAATGGGCAGTGTAAACCCTTTTGTGCCAAAATTTCCCTAAGTATGATGTAATTATACCTAACCATCTTGAAAAAAAAAAGAGGCACCGGCGTGGAGAAAATGTGACTTCCCCCACTCAGTATAAACAGACATTATCATTTTAAACATATATTGGTATACCCTATAGTTATGATACACCTCTTCGTAATTAATTATGTGTCTGATGTATAGAACACAGTAGCGGGGTAAATAAACAGAATGGAAACTCATCCCACTTTCCCATCATAAAGTCTCATACTTCCATGCCTTAAGTCATAGCAAAGGTAAGTTGCCAAGTTAAGGTTATGATATGAAAAAAGATTCGTTCGATTCGAGACCCTATAGTTTTTTAGTTGGTGATGAGTTCATATAGTGCGTCACATGTTTTTAAAAATGGCACTGCATTAACCTAATGTTGCTATAATGCTTCTTTGGGAAGAGCCCTATTAGGTGAACTGTTATGAACCAATCAATTTATACACTTTATCTCTCGTACTGGCCCTCCTCGTTTTGTCTACTAACCAGAGGTCGTAAAGTGAACCTTTCGTTAAATGCCCTTCGTAATTCATGATCATCCTCGCAATCTAGCTTTTGTCTTCTTGCTGACTTGCCGAAGTCAATATTTTAGAACGTCTTGTTTTCATATCTTTAAGGTTTCTCTATTAGTTTATCACTTCCGTTATCTAATCTATGATTATAGTGTTTTAATCGTATTAATTAGGGCGGTACGAATCATGGCTTAAGGTACCGTGCAGCTAATTCGAGTAGTATTTGGTTATAATAACCGGTACAACCTCTGGAGAGTTATCAACAACCAACGTCTTCTATAATTTATAAAGCTAATGCAGAAGAGACAAAAGCAATTCAATAAAAAAATTGGGATTTCAAAAGAGAAAAAAAGAAGCTCCGCGACGGGGAATTGAACCCCGGTCTACCGCGCGACAAGCGGTAATTCTAGCCACTAAACTATCACGGATGATTTCTGAAATCGTAAATTTATATTTTATATATTATTTGATGTAATTAGAGTAGATCCGAACTTATGGAATACTAAAGCTTATACATGAAACTATTGATTGTAAATGGTTTTGATTACTTTCTAATTAATTCTATTTAATTGAATATAGAAATTTAATTGAATATTCTTTAGATACTTTGCAGTATGACTCCTAATCATATTTCGTTAATCATCAATTTACACATTTTTATAGAAAAATTATGAAAACTGAAAATACATTGTGAGTCTTCAAATATTAGATTAATATTGACTTGAACAATTGATTTGAATATCAAAGATGCTTCTTCGGTTTGCTAGGTATCTCTCAGTTAGACCTTCGAAGTTTAATGTTGCAGTTGTTGGTTCTGGACCAGCAGGTTTCTATACGATCCATCAACTCTTGAAAAGACTGTCAGACATAAAGGTTGATTTATTTGAACAATTACCTACACCTTTTGGTTTGAGTAGGTATGGTGTTGCGCCTGATCACCCAGAAGTTAAAAATTGTGAAGAGTACTTGGAGAATGCAATGGAAACAGGTAAGGTGAGGTTCATTGGGAATACTACTGTGGGTAAAGATATCCTGTTGAATGACTTGAAAGATAGGTACCATGCAGTTGTGTTAGCATACGGTTCTACTAGCGGAGACAACAAACTTAACATCCCGGGTGCCTCCTTAAATGGAATTGTATCTGCTAGAGAGTTTGTCAACTGGTACAATGGACACCCTCATTCTACAACCAATTTCAAATTGGATAACATCAAAGATGTGACGATTATCGGAAACGGTAATGTTGCAATTGACGTTGCACGTGTATTGTTACTTGATCCAAAAGAATACTGGCATAAAACAGACATAACTCACGAAGCAGTCCAAGAATTAGAATCAAGTGCAGTTAAAAATGTTAATATTGTTGCACGTAGAGGATTTCTCGAATCAGCATTCACAAATAAAGAAATAAGAGAATTGTTAGACTTTCTGGAACCAAACATCAAGTTCGAACCTATAGACGAAGAATTGATCGAATCAGCATCAAAGTTAAAATTAGGAAGAGTCGATAAAAGAAAGTTACTGATTGTAACGAAGGAACGCAAATCTATCAACAACCCTCACAAGGAATGGTCATTAAAATATTTAAGAAGTCCTATAGAATTCTTGGGCACAGACACAGTTACTCATACAAAATTCCAAATAAACAAGGTTGTTGATGGGAAAGTAATTCCACAAGATGAATACGAGGTAATACCAAATGACCTCGTTATTCTCTCCATTGGATACTTTGCTTCTCCATTAAGCGGATTTGAAGAATTGGGTATTGACTTTAAAGGAGGAAAATTGATCAACATCGGAGGTAGATGTTTATCTAAAGAAACAGGAAAACCAGTGACTGGATGGTACACATCTGGATGGGTCAAAAATGGACCCAAAGGGGTTATAGCAACAACAATGATGGATTCATTTGATACTGCAGACTCAATAATCAAAGACTTGGATGAAGGGGTACACTTGGATCCAAAGTTGGATGAAATAGATTTACCAAACAAAGTCTCATGGAATCAATGGCAACTGTTAAATAAACATGAGTTGGCCACAGGATTGGAAACCGGTAAAACAAGACTCAAGGTGACTGACTTGGATCAAATGGTTGAAATTGCAAATAAGTAGCAACACATACATGTAAATAGTATTTAATATTAAGGCTTGTTACAATAATTTGATTTATTAATCTATTAACTGAGAGGTATCCCCTTTGTTGTCCTAATCTCAACATCCCGTTATTCTAATAAAATAATGTGAATGGTCATACTTACCCATTGAGTCTAACCACAATTTACTTGGGTTGAAAGTAGACTCCTTTACTTCGCTGAGTTTATTATAATTCCACTTGGGTATCCTCTCCAAGTTCTCAGGTTTATGAGGTAGCATTCCTGTATTTATAAAATAGTGATGACCTCCAGGCAGAAAGAATGGTGATGGTGGTAAGTATGGAATTACATCTCCCAGATGCAATACTTTTATCATACCTGTATTGAAATCTTTATGCTTGTTGATATATTTTGTTACACCGGCAGAGTCAAACAACCTGTCTGCATATCTGTTGAAGTTTTCATTTCCCAATCGAGGGCATCCGAAACTTACAACCAAAGGTTCATATCCCAAGAGTTGGAACTCGATACCAGCTAATGTTGAAAGTGCAGCTCCTAAAGAGTGTCCGACAACTACTATTAAATAGTCTGGATAGTCCTGGGATAACTCAATAACTCCTTCTATAACTTGAGCACAGTTCTTTTGTAGAAATGAGTAGAACCCTTGGTGAACGTTGCAGTCAGTGCATATTAATTTCTTCTTGCCTGCTGATCTCGCAGTTGGCCATGAACTTTGTGTGTATACAAGTGGTGCATACTTTACAGGAGTGAAATCTATATTCCCTAGCCAGTCACGTCTCAGTGATGTGCCTCTAAACACCAATAGTAGACGTTTATTAGTATGATCTAGAGCGTAGTAGCCTGAACCAACCTCACCCCATTTGTTCGAGTCAAATATTTTAACTACTTCAATATTTGAGTAACGTGGGTACCAGCACGCAGGCGTTCGGCATGGTGACTGGGGGCCACCTAACGTTCCTGCTGCCAAACCAGACTTAATGCAATAGGAAAAGGAGGCAATACGGGCATAATCTAGTAATTTCACGTAATCAGCTGGTGCATCTTGGTAGTAATCTTGATCCTCAGGTATGAACTCCTCTACACGAGATTTACCCAATGAACAGAATTCGTCGTCCGAAGTTGATGAAATCAGAAGATTGGTTGCAAACGACAACACTATATGACTCAAAGCAGTTATCCAGAAGAGCTTCTTCATTGCATTGAGTGAGTATCAGGTCTTTTTTCCAACATTGCAACCAAATCAATTCTTTAAAAAGAATACTTTTCGATATGCTATAAGGTTGTTACTTCCTTGTGAACCTTTGTGGTTTAAAGGGTATTATTTTAATTGCATCTCAGTTCATTGTGTAGGTTATTGCAACTCACACTACAGTAGTATAACCCACAGTTATGACATCTAGCATAACCTGAGCTACCTCCACAAATACAACATAACTTAAGTTTTGATTTTACTCGTTTTGAGGATGGCTGGTTTTTGCGCAGTTTCTTTTGCTTAGGTTCTGCTTCAGCTGACGCTGTTTCGATGTTGTCTATGAATTGGAAGTTCAAATTAAGGATGGAGTTGATGGATATAATGTTACGTTCCTCTTCAAAGTACAGGTTCAAGTTTCTTCTGGCCAGGAGGATTTTTTTTGTGGATGGAGTACTTCCTAGTCTTACTCCTTTCTTTGGTCCTGCGTCTCTACTGTGTATACTTGTGTACATCAAGTTTTTAGGAAGTTCGAATGCTGCAGCTGAACCTTCACGGTTAAGTTCATTGAGTCTTTTTGAAACGATTCTTTCGAGTTGGATTTGTTGAGCTGATTTAAGAGGTCCACTACTTGGCTGTGATTCATTCACTTGGACTTGTGCATTCATTAACAGATTCACATTATAGTTGACTTTAGCACGGCCCTTCTGTTGTTGTTGATCAGTATTACCATCTCCTATAGCTTGAGATTGATTTAGACGATTCAGACGTGCTGTTAAATTAATCGACGATGAAAAGTATACCGTAGAACTTTTGAGCGTATTGGATTTGGGGAGTTCTTCTACCAACATGATGATGAGTTATTGATTCTTTTTGATTAGTATTGAAATTTCAGTGACTTGAAATTGTCGCGACAAATAAATTTGTTAATGGACATAGATTAATGGTGAAGAAGAGGGACAGTAAAAAGGTAAGAAAGAAAGGGTTGGGAAGGACCTGAAAGGGTAGTATGAATGACAATCTAGTCGTACTTATAGTGAAATCTAATCCTTAATTTTTTATATTCCTTTGGGTTTCCTAATCTACAATAGTTCTGATGAACTTGTCCAAAATTGGTACACTTTTAAAACACATTGAATAATCGTAGAACATTCCATTACTATATACATGATAGGTGTTGCCTAATCTAATCGTTTTCTTTTCTGATAATTATCTAATAGGAAGAAAGTGAGGGTGAAGATGAAGATGAAGGTGAAGGTGCAAGCAAAGAAGTAATGAATTGAATAGTCTCAAAATACCATTTAAGATCACTTCACAATCCAAGCTCTAACCATCAAATTCCAATCACTTATCCTTCTCAACACTATCACGAAGCTCCTCACTTGTGAAAGGTTGATCCTTACGTGCTTTATCCAACATAGGTTTAATACTCAGCTTAGCCAAAGCAACATTCACACAAGAAATATAATCATCCCACAACTCAGTACATTCATTTTCTAAAGACTTTCCCTTCAAAAACTTCTCAGTATACCATTTGTTAAAACAATCATCATACTTGGTCTTAGCGTCATTACACTCAGGGGCAAATGATACAGACATGATATTACCCATGGTTGAACATTAAATGTGGGAAAAAAATCAATTGAGTTTTTTCAGTTTGACGCGTGCAGCTTTGAAAACAAAACACACTTAAAGGAAACCATAACATGAAGAGGTATTCAGTAGCACCATCTTCAGTGAGGAGGAAGTCGACTGTTAGTTCTAATTATGGTGAGGATTCTATTGCTGCTGCGAGTGAGGAATTGGAGAAGTTAGAGCAAGAAACTACTCTTGTATTGCAGGAGATTGATAAGAATATATCCCGAGGGAATGCAACGATTAATGATAGATTGATCCCATTAATTAAGGAGTATTCGAATGAATCAAAGAAGGTATGGGATAATGCAGGATTTTGGAAATATTTCTATGAACAGAGTGCAAATGTTGAATTGGATTCGTACGAAGAACCTATTACTTCAAATACAGATGTTAATACCATTGCCAATAGAAATAATTTGTTATACCAAGAGAAGGAAGAGTCGAAGGAATCTAAAGAAGATGAATCCGAAGTACCTACATTCAAGAAACCTGTTCTTAGAAACGAAGAATCAACACCCACATGGTCTGTGGATCAACTTAAAAGACAATCATCAACACCACAACAACATAAACGCCCTTCACTTTTACCAACAGGGAAAAATCAAGT
Source organism: Kodamaea hsintzibuensis (nom. inval.) (assembly GCA_030568835.1). Lineage (NCBI taxonomy): Eukaryota > Fungi > Ascomycota > Pichiomycetes > Serinales > Debaryomycetaceae > Kodamaea > Kodamaea hsintzibuensis (nom. inval.). The sequence goes on from JAJMJA010000026.1 coordinate 185,301, forward strand.
CTATGACTCAAACGATAGTAGTATAGGTCTACAACCACCTAAACTACATAACGAGACTGAACAAACTAAAGTGCAAACAGTAAGACAATCATTAGATGCATTCCACCGTATTCTGATTTCACCGAGAAAGAAAACTCCACCTCACAAAAGTGTTGTGATTAGTGAAACTCCAGTACATAAAAGATCACTGATTATCCAGGACCTTCTCAATTCATCGCCGACCTTACCAGAACCACCTATTTTGAGATCAGAATTAGCATTAGCTTCATCTCTGTCCCCAAGAAAAGAAAAGGATATTGATGAACAACAACAACAATTGCGTAATAAACTCAATGACATCGGAAGATTATCACCTGTGACTTTACCACCTGAATTGTCTCCTACCAAAAGCATTCAATTACGTTCATACTCTCGCGACAACACAATTCAAAGGTTTCCAACAACACCGAAATTCTCAGAAAGATTAAGCGGAGGAGTTGCTAATAGTGAAGCTTCTCCACTAGCAGCACAACTCAGATTCGGTGCAGACGACAGCGATTTGCAACCACCAGAACTTCAAAATGCCGATATAACTAAACAACCGTTCGAAGCAGAAGAAGAAGAAGAAATATCTCCACCAGACTTGCAAACAATAGAGTTAAATAAAAGGAATGAACCTCCAACTAAGAAACAAAAGACTCATGAAAATATCTTCTTGGATCGAGACTCTGCCACTTCAACATTGTACCATTCGATAGTGAACAAAGGAAGTAAAGATAACACTGGCAACCAATCAACACATTCTAACCAATCAAAATCTATATCTCATATATTTGATGAGATTGTGAATAAGTTAGATTTGGCACCTAAAAGTAATAAACCACTGCCGAAACAAGTGAATGATATATTCAGTGAAGTACATGAACAGAATGAAGAGGAGGATCACACAGAGAATTCAACAAGCGAATTAGGAACAGCATTAAGAGAAAGGTTTAATAATTTAACAAACTTTGGAAAGAGATAGATTAATATTAAGAAATTACATTGAAGTTTGGAAATGACTCCAATCCTTGTTTGTTCAATTGAAGTCTGGCATAATTTAATTTGAAAGTTGCAAAGTGTCAGCTAATTCTGAGCTTTGAAAATTAAATAGAGCTTTAAAACTTCACTTTGAGTTTCAAGAATATGCTTGTCGAATAAAACTTCCGTTAATAATTCTTGATTGGATTTATATTCGATATAATTGATTCGTTGACAAGTTGAGTAGGCTACAATTGACCAGTATGATTAACACAAATCAAACGTGGCAATATTAAGCAATACTTAAGGAGGCTTTTTTGTCAATTGTATTGAATACTATTGTATTTAATACAAATGAATCAAATAGATTGTGATGGCTTACACTTGTTATCAAAAACCTGACAAGGTACTTGTAAAAGAAACCCCGAAATCAAATGCTCATAACATTTATTTCGCTCAAGTCTTAGCATTACAATAAGTTATTTACTAACTTAGTGTACAGTTTCCCCACCAGAATGTAAATTACTAGTGATACAATCAACAACTAATTAATTGCTCTAATACACTATTCCTCCGATTGCAAGTTGGATATTCACCTGTAAGTTAAAGCTCAGAAAAACCAGCACACTCTAAGTTAAAGAATGCGCGAAATAAACACCTTGTACCTTTAGATGAACGTTTTAATTGCAGAATCAAAATAACTAGACAATAAACCTCACACCACTCCGCCAGATTCTTATCAATTTCATATTTACGTGACGGCTGAAGACGGATTGGAGAATGGCAATGCAACCATTCTCGCATTGTGTATTCTTGCTTATACTTTGCTTACTTGTTTCTTTTCTGCTGACACTTGTATGAAATTTGATTGGCTGGCCAAATCACTAAAAAGAGTAAGCACAGAAGTAAAAAGTTCATATAAATACACCCTATTATCCACAGTTGTGGCAGTTATCTATATCCGTTACATCTAAAACTAATATCTTATAACTCTAAAAATGGCTTGTTCTTCTGCTGACTGTGTTTGTGCTAAAAAATCCACTTGTTCTTGTGGAAAGAAACCAGCATTGAAGTGTACTTGTGAAAAGGCTTCTGTTGAAAATGCTGTTCCTTCTGCTGGTAATGCTTGTGCTTGTGGTAAGAGATCCAAGGCTAGCTGTACTTGTGGTGCTAATGCTGTCTGTGATGGTTCCAGAGATGGTGAAACCGACTTCACTAACTTGAAGTAATTGGGTTATCCAATTATATATGGACAATACCAATATTTGATTGGTAGTCGTTATCGAACTTTTAGCATACTTTCCTAAGAAATTAAATCCCTCAATGCATTATATAAATAAATAATAGAATATATGATTATATTTTCAACATCAATAATAAACTAAATGAATACACAACATCGTGTTTTGCAGCCAGTGTTATATCCCCAGATTTGCACCCAATTTGGAAGCAACTTTGATTTGGTTGTCGCGACAAAACTTTTATGTCATGACTAAGAAAAAAATTGAGTTAAGAATCAACATGCTTAAGAAGTCAGGATTACAGAAAGAAGTGCTTAAGTTGTATTGTTCTTGTATCAGGAATGTGCGTGCAAAGCCACAGGAGCATCAACAACTGTGGTATAAATATGTTAGAGAAGAATTCGACAAAAATAGAGCAGTTCCTAAGAAACTGTTCACTGTTATCGAACATTTGATAAGAGTTGGGTATAGGAAGAATGAAATGTACCTGAATCCTCAGATAAAGTCAATACATTAGTGGGAGTTCCAATGTTATATTAAATCACGCTGATCAAGTCCTTTTGTCTTTCTTTTATGTCCAGAATTTGGGATATGTCCTTGATGAGTAAGTGAATAATTATGATCAATCCAGCGAGATATTCACTTGCATTGACAGGTATCAGGCGAGATACACTTTAGGATTCTTTATAAACTTAGTGTGCAACATTCACCTACATGAATGTTCTATTCCCCAAGCATTTTCCACACTATTCCGAACCAATTACAATCTGTTACTATTTCCAGAAACTTAACAACAGCACCTAAAATTAGCTACACCCATCAGAAATGAGTCAACTCCTCATACATCCTCACTTCATGTACATATCTACAATAGTTAACCACGTAAATAGTCCAATTAAATAATTCGCATACATATAGAAAGTACTCTAGTCAAGTCTATTTCAATCCACCAATCCTTCGAATATAATATCCGAGTTGGTTAAAAGTAATTCGGTTACATCGTTTCTGTATCCCATGTCAAGCATTTCCTTTTGGCCAGTCTCGTCCCTGGCAATAGTTGGGGCAAACACAACACTCAAGTTCTTGAATCCCATTCTGTTTACCGACGAGTATGAGCTCACCAACTCCAAATGTTTACAGAGCATAAACAAGGTATACTTGTTTGCTACAGGCAACCTAGTGATAACCTTCGCTCGGATATCATTCACTCGTTTGTCCAACTTATTGGGGGGGTTCAGTTGACTCACACTGATGAAATCGTCGTACAAATGAAATGGAATCAATGGGTCAGGCAATTTACGCAAGTAACGTTTCAATGCACTTGTCACCGCGTTAATATCACCGCTTATCGAATCTTCAACCTTTGCCATCATCTTGGTATCGCGCGCATGGCGCATGTTTCCAAAAGTGTTCTCAATGTTGACAATCGCAGAGTTACCTCCTGAAATACGATAGATTCCTTCCATATCCAACCCACGGCTTTCTACTTCAGCAATGCACTTGGTAATGATGAGTGGTACACGCTCTTGCTCGTAGTCAGCCCGCTTCTGAATTGTTGATCCTAAGAGAGGAACAGCAGTCGAATCGCTATCAAGACTACTTCCACTGCCGCTAGAGTTACCGTTGGCATTGTTTGCCGTAAGGAATGTGTCCAATATATTGGTTGAGCGCAGTTTCGAGAACTTGCCCTTCTTTTCTGGGTTTAAAGTACCATTGTTGAAATTGTTTCCATTGTTAGTGTTACTGGCAACACTTGCCAACCCAGGACTAGAAGACTGCACTTGTGAGGATGAGTTATAATTTTGCTTATTGGTGTTAGTGCTGCTCCCATTATTACTTGGCTGCTGTACAAGTGTCAGTGTAGTTCCGTTAAAAGATACCTGAGACAGCTGTGATGTGTGGTGTTGGTGTCCTGGTTGCAACAGCTGCAGCTGTTGTGGCTGTTGATATTGAGCCTGGTGTTGCTGCAGTTGCAGCGTGCTAGTTTGGAGCTGGAGTGACTGTTGTCCCCCCATGTATGCATACTGGTTTGGGTTCTTTTCATTGAATCCAAGCTTGGGTCTTCTCCAGAACTTCAACCTAGTGGCTTTTTGCGTGTCACCTGAAGGGTCATCACCTAGCTCCAGGTAAGGGGTTCCAGCTACCAACGATGAACTTGAGTTGAGCAGTGTAGTAGTGGCAGTACCCGCGACTATCGATTTACTAAGTCCACTTTCATATATGCCCGTGTCCTTGGAAGGCAAGTGTCCAAGCGACTGTGAAAGCGCCAGCTCCATCTGATGGTTTTGTTCCAGTAATACCTGGTTAATCTCCAATAATTTCTTCTTACTACGTTCTAACTCAGCAACTTCCTTGCTCAAGCTTTCGTAAAATTGAGACTCATGGTTGATTTTTTGATGAACTTGTCTGAGCGATTCCTGAAGCTTATTCTTTTCTCCTGCCAACCTTCTCAAGTCAGACTCTAAAATCTGTTTCTGAGTGGAAAGGAAACCAACTTCAGATTTTAACAGTTTCGAATCGAGTGTATCAAACGGTGAGTATTCTTGTGTGGTGTTAGTGTTCAACATTTGCCCATCTTTAGAAAAGCCGATAATCGAGCCAAGGTCATTCTGTGGCGAAAGATTGTGTACTGCTGGAGTGCCATAAGCAGATGCATTTATCGAGGCAGCCAGAATAGATCCTTCAGAAACGTGGCGCGAGTGCGTTCTGTAACTAGCGTCTTCCTTGTTACCACTCTTAAACATACTTAATTTGTTCTGAATACTTGCATTAGCAGCAGATAAACTGCCTGCAATTCCCGAGGATCCTCCCGAAGTCGACCGCTTATGCTTGAGACTGCTCAATTTAGGTGTCTTTATCAATGTGTTCTTACGGGACAACGAACCCAATGTTGAAAGTACTCCAGACAGCTTCTCCTCAGGATCTTCTATCAGTGGTGTAGTAATACGTGATGATGCGGAAGCAGTAGCACTAAACGCAGAATTCATTTGCAGCTTGGGTGTGTTGAGTAGATCATTCAACTTTTGCAGCTTCTTGTCAAAGTTTCTCAGGTTACGTTTAGGTAATACTTCTACAGCACCACTTGAATCGTAGCTGACACCTTCCAAGCCCAACCCTTTAGGAGTTGAATCTTCGAGTTTGTACTTTTTGGGTTCTGAAGAAGTCGGTGTGTTTCCAACTCCCTTCTTAACAGGTGTGCTGGGCACAGCTGCCCGTGGAGGCGGCGACAGGTAACCGTAGTTGTTGTTTTGATTGTTTCGTTTTGGTGTGCTGTCTACATTTTCCAAGTTGTCACTCAGGATATTGTCGTTAGTCTCAACGACACGGGCCTGTCTGTTTGCTTTAGCATAAGGAGATGGGCATCCTGAGCGAGGTCTATTCTCTTCCACCTGGAGCATTGTGTTGTCAGATTTGGTTGCGGCCAAGTTATCGTTTGCATTGTGGAATTCATTGTCATGAAATTGATTCGGTGAGAGGATGAGAAGGTTTTTGTTTTTGAATGCGTCGGACCTGCCAGCAGGCGACTCGTACACCGAAGAAGATGGTGATGCGCTGCTGCTTCTGGGAGTGATATCTACTGCTGGTTGGAGTCCGTCGGATTTAGGTGGAGGACCGAGTTTCTCGACAGATACAGGGTGGAGATAGTTGCCATCGAGAGTACCTAAGGAATCGACTGTCGGTCTTCCTGGTGCAGTATGTTTTGTGAGATCTTTTTGGTGCTGGTGCAGCTCGTTAATTGTTGATGACGATGAGACCGGTGGTCGTGTGTGAGTTTTGCTTGTTCTGAGTGATGTGTTTGGTCTTGCTTCTTCGTCTTCGCTGTAGTTGTTAACTTCTTCGATTCCGTCTGTAAAGTATTGATGTGAGTCGCTTGCAGCTACAGAGAATTGTGATGTTCCTACCGAGGTTATTGAGTATGCGTCATTGTTGTTGTGGTTGTTGTTGTATGCCAGGCCATGGCTTGCGTATGGTGCAACCAGTGGAGCCATCAGAGGAGTACCCAGCGGTGGAACACGGCCTGTGGGCACGGCTAAAGCTGCTCCTGGGGGTGGTGGCGGTAAGTTTTTATTTTTTGTCATCACACTTGAAGTCAGGTAGTTGCCGTTGGCATACATTTCCAGGACGTTTGAGGTCAGGTTGTTTGTCAGCATGTAGTTGAGGAGTAAACTGTTTCGCGATGAGTTTGTTGTGCGGATCAGTTCCAACTCCTTACGTTCCTGTAGTTTTCTTTCAGCCATGAGTCGTTTCTTCTCGTCATATTTCTTCTTCTTAGCCATCAATTTCTCATGGCAATCCATACAGAAGAGACCCTTTGAAGTTCTAGCGTAGCGTAAGTCTTCAATTTTCAACTTACACAGACGACACTTGAAACACAGTGAACAGTAGGCTTGATCGCCAGTAAGAATGGCCAAGTCATCAATCTTTTTACCACATTGTTTGCAATTATACAGACAGTTGGAACAGATCAAGTTCCCGTTTCCAAGTACCAAGAAGTTCAGGTTACAACCCAACAGTGAGTCACATTTCAGGCACTTGAAGCAATCAATGTGCCAACGGTCATCACCCAACTCGTACGCGTGGCCTTCATAGATGGGTAAAGTACACTTTTTGCAAGCTTGAGCATCTTGCAGAGTCAACAGCAGTTGTTGTGATTGACGGACTGAATCGTGTCCATTAGCATTAGCTCCACCAGTAACACCAGCACTAGAAGCTCCTCCAACAGAAGCCCCGTGACGAGGACCCGAAGCTTGAACACTAGACCCAACCAGAGAAGTATGAGTAGGCATAGATGAAGTCTCAAAAAACTTGACGGTATCTAAAGATAGAGAGATCTCCGTCATAAACTAAACCAACAAAACAACACACTTGCTTAATCAATCCCTTCTACAAAGAGGAAAAAAGTGGTAAATCGAAATGTGGGAGATTTTGAAGCTTTGGTTGGCGAAAAACAACAATTACTAAACAACACATTATAAATTTACCGCAGCGCACTACGCGTTTGTTAATGGGTGTGATGATTGGGAGGAAGTAGATGACGAGCAGGTGACGATGAGTGTATGGTATACATTTAGAAGAAAGTGTAGAAAGTATGGACTTTCAATTTACATTAGAAAGCTCCTTCTCTGTATGTTTTTAGATGGGATAGAGTATAGAGTATGAGGAGTAAATCAACTGGAATGAAGGGGAAAAGTATAAGAATTAGAGAGAATTAACGAATAAACAAGGGTGTGCTAGGGAAAAAACATACACTAGAAACTTAGGGACAGTATATGAAACTGTCAGTAATATTAGTGAGAAGTAAAAAAAAAAAAAGAGAGGATTCGACTAAAGCAGATAAAGATACAAAAAGGTTATGTAAAAATAAACGGGGGGGGGGGGGTAGCAATGGGGCTGAATCGAGCACTAAAACGAGGGATGTAGGAGATTTGTTTAGAAGGAGGATGTTTATGGACATGAGAATCACACGGTCTCGTCTAAGTGTAGGGGCGCGAGCAGTACAAACGACACTCGAATGGGAAATTTCAGGACACAACATTAAGTATGACCTTTTCTTTTTAGCACGCCTCGAATCCAATCCAAGAGAGTCATGTGGAAGGAGTCATGTGAAGAATATGTGGAGAGAGAGATCTCACGAGATTATGGGGCCATTCCTAGACATGGGGTGTCAAGAAGAGACTAGAAGTTGAAGGAAACGGAGTAGATATAAGGAGTTATAGTTGAGGAGATGAGTATTAAGTGGGATTGGTTAGTGGCAATATTGAAAAGAAAAAAAATGTTTAAGAGTTGATAATTAACTAGCGTATTCCTCGCTTCTTGTGCTTGTTACGCTTATTTCATAACACTATAATACATATAAATACATGTAAATGCATATAAATATACATGAACATTCAATTAGACATATACGTAAACATAAAAATTTATACAGATATTAATATACTAAAACACATAAACGTATTTATTAAAACGTAACTAGTAACTAGTACAAATCTACATTATGTTTCAATACATTTATGATGTAGTGATGATATCATCGTGTACACTTGTGTATACAACTAATGTTTATAAACATTTTGAGCCTATGAACAGTAAGTGATAAGAAGTCTTCTATGCCATTGTCCATAATACTTTGTAGTACATACTCTTTAGTAAATTAAACAACCTATAGCTTGAAACCCTTAACCTATAGCCTCTGACCTCTAACATGTAACCAACCACCTTAATCTCTTCATCAAATCATCTTCTCCATCTCTTCACCTCCACATTCTCCATGATGCAAATATTTTTTTTTTTCAATCGAGATCAGATCTTTTGAATGATAAGGCATTCTTGAAGTATTAAGCATTCATTCTTCAACCATTTCACTCTTAATGAATCATTCCTAATAATTATATCGAAATAATATCAACCACCAATAAAACTGTTCTACTAGAAGTGTCTAACCTACTTCTAACTACCAACGCTTCTATTTTAATGACGCGTCCACGTTCATGTCGTTTTACTTCATAAACGATGAAGCCCCTAGTGATCCACAAAAAAGTATCAACGTAGTACAGAATCTTTCAGTGTAAGGAATGTGACGAAAATCAGACGATCATTTCGAGTATCCATCAGGAACATTAAATCATTGAACGTAAACATATTACTATCACAAAGAATGGATATTTTAGGGAATTTCAATCCAACACTAGTTTCCAAGGAAATTCCATTAGATTGAACAAACACCAAATATCATAATTAAAACTTGAAACATGGCTTTTATTGGTTGAGGATCGCGATCGTGATGGTCATTTTACCCTGGCTTGAGCTTTGAGTAATAGTTTATTTGTTGTTAATTTTAGATTCAAGAAGGAGGATTTGCCAAGGTTCATACTTGGAGTTTAAGACTTTGAATGAGAGAGATAAATAGGAGAAGAAAGACTAGGAAGGATGAAAGGATAAACATGATTATATTAAATCCCATAACGGTATTCTTAATAAAGAATGCTTCTAAAAAAATGTAACTAACACTAACTTTACGTATGATAAGATAATATTAATGTAGATCTTCATAATTGAAGATAATATCCTCAACCGTCATCAATTTACTTATCGGTTATTAGTGACCTTTAACTTGATCTTCATACTCAAGCATTCCATTATTAAACGTCTTCACGTTTCATATCATTTATTACTTGTCTTTCCATAATCTAACATAACAATAAATTACGAAGTGCATCACTTCCTATTGTCTACTGATTGCTTAATTTACACAATCTCTACAAATTATTTCTTGTGGAGGCACTTCTATTTGATCTTCTAATTCAATCCAGTGCAATTCCTCTATTTACTTCACTGCAAAGTATCTCTATTCTGTTCCTTCACTTGGTGGTTATTTTTCATTGTAGGCATAATTTTCTATCTTCATCTTTGGACACTCTTCTATATTTTACTCCTCTAGTTCTTCTTTTCTCATCTCTCTTAATCTCCTCAACTTTCTTCTTTCTCTCTTAGGAATGTTCATTTTCGTTCTCATTTCTTCACAACTCTTCTGCAGTCAAATCACCCTTGATTCTAAATGGCCGGCCTCTCCAGTCAATTTCTTGCCCCAACATCGCGATCACCCAGATTGGTAACGCCAAACACTCCCGCATCATCCATACTCTCAACCAGGTTAAAAAGTACTCTGTTGTGCCAACTTCTTGTCTTCTTTTTGCAATCGCACGTAACCACACTGGGTACGTGATTAGGTTATCACCTCTAGTACAACTATTTGCGAGCGTATTGTATTGAACCCAATCTGTGAGCATCCACACAAGCATGTGAATCCCAAAAAACTTGTAGTTGAACGCAGTACCCCATGCCAACGTCGAAATCCCGTACGTTCCAAAGATCCCGCAAATAAGAGATTCAGTTGTGGGTTCTACAAGTGTCGCCATTAACACCATATACTTGCGGACCCTGAGCCACCTCATTCTGCGTTGCATATAGTTGACGATCGAATTGCTTGGAACGTTTCCTCCATTCTCTCCTCCTAAAGGCTGGATCACCACATCGCCTGTAAGACCAGTTCTTCCCATTACATTCTCCCAAAGCGAGATTGCAATCATATTATCTTCTCCAATGTACCGTGCAAAAAATTTGATAGCATGGCCCGTACCAAGCGATGCGTAGAACTGTGCATCTTGTTTCACCTTATTGGTGTTGAAGAATTGCGAGTCTCTACTGCTCATCTCACGCACCGCACGGTCCAAATCCGATTTTCTATATATGTTGGACTTACCGTTAACACATGGTGCGACGTTGGCGTTGTTGAGTGCCACGTAGAACTTGGAATGTGATGTAAGTAGGAACATCTCATCGAGCTGTGATCCGGACACTCCGTTTCTCTCTTCATCTTCTTCTAAGCAAAGAGCCAAAGGAACATGGTGAACCAATTTGACTTTCCTTTGAGCATCTCCCAAGTATCTCCCGTTGTTGAGGTTACCTTTCAACGTTCTTACAGAGTTTCGCAAGAGATTACTCAGAGCCCAAACGTTCGAGTCCATCACCCATAAAATATCATACTTGGCACCAACAAACCCTTTAGCCAAGTTATTGACTTTAGGGTTAGGTCCATAGTGATCATCACTTAACCCTAAGAAAGTATTATAGTTACTGCTGATCAAAATTTCAGCATCAACAGAAGGATACTTTGAGATCAAAGCGTTGATGATAGGTATGGAAGGGTCGGCTGGATCATCCACGCAAAATAACACTTGGAGTTTATCAGTAGGGTAGTTTTGACAAAAGGAAGATTCTAAACATGAACCGAGTTCAGGATCTATTCCCTTGATTGGTCTAATAATGGTGACACCTTCCTCTTCTTCATCATCATGAACAGTGGTAGGCGAAGTATATCTTTCGATGTTGGATCTTCTCCGGAATTTAAGGATGATCTCAAAGAACCCAGAATATGCGACTGCAACTATAACTAGGTACCATACTAGAAAGAATACGCCTGAGCATATTCGAAGATACAGAAGAGCCATTGGTGGTGGGATGAAGATTTGATTTTTTTTGATTCAAACTCCACGACAAACTCCGTCACTTGGATGAAACATAGTGGAATAGAGGTATGTTTGATTTGTTTTTGTTAAAGGGTCTAGAGGAATAAGAGTATCTTATAAAAGGTACTTGATAAGATATAATTGTAGAAAGTAAATATCAATAAATGAAAGATTGGTATAAAGAGTAAAAAATGTTATTATTATGTATAAGAAGAGATAGAGAGAGGGAGAGAGACGAGACGAGACAATTAAATGATACAATAAAATCATGTTGATATTGTTGATTCTTTGACGACTATTAGAAGGTTATGAAACATCATAAATACATCTTATGTAGTTATTGAAGTTTATGTTATTTATATATTTCAGCTGAAATTTGACAGAAATGTCATCTCGTTGAGTATTTTGTGAGTGATTTCGAATAAAGACGTTGAGAATTAGAATGAGAAGTGAAGTGATTGAGAAGAGTGTGTGATGAAGGGATACAAGAAGTTGATGATGAAGACGAAGAATTGAACCTAAAGTAGAAAGACCTAAACCAAGAATTCTAGAATGCCAAGTTACATCATTATTATAATAACCAATCATACATTCAATTCGTCTTACTCCAGTTTTCGGAATGAAAAATCCCATGTTTGAACCCTTAAAGGTTATGGTACTTTTCACCGAAGTTTCACACTCATTTATTTCGGTTAATGCAACAAATTTTCAAGTGGTGGTGAGTTGTTCTTAATGGTACGTTGATTGCTTAGTAACCATTATTCTTCCGTGGCTTCTATACTGTTTTAAATGAACACTTGGATCTTCTTTATTTTCTGTACTTTTAATGTGATTGTTCTTATTAACTCATTCAACCTTAATATTTCATGTGTATACTATGAGTAGTACTATCCACTCATTCATTCACTCCTTAACTGTTATACTCTGTTCATATTCTCAATCACATCTCTCCCTATTCCTCTTATCTTTCACTGCTCTTAATTCCTTATCAATCGCACCATATATATCTGTTCCTAATTCCGTAACGATTGAAGGATTGTTGGGTTATTTTCTTAAATCTACTTACCACTTTCTTACTTTTTAAGTTGAGTTATTTCCACTTTCTCAAACTACTTAACTACGAAGTTTAGTTTACATGTTGATTACATTATTCACTTTCAAGTTCACTTTTTTATGAACATTTAACAAACACCACAACATACAAACCAATTACCTTATGATTTAATCACAATTTACTCTCAATCTACACAACTTATATACATTTTAAACCCAATTCCTACTTCCCACCTCAACACCTATCCGAAAATCCCATCCACATCACACAAACTACACAACACTGGTTGTGCAGTTCATTGATCGCTGTTCGCAAATTTCATCCACGGTTCATGAAAAATCCGAGTTCCTCGGCACCACCAACTAACCCGAGCCCATCTCACATGCCCAGCTCCGAAGCATTCTCGTAAACACAACCTGATATACTCCGAACGCTACTCGTCATCACGCATCCCTCTAACTGCATACTCCTTCACCCAAAATCCACCGATCCTCGCTTCATCCCCAACAATCTACCGAAAATGGAATTTTGTGGGGCTCCTTTGAAGTATAAAACGGTCCCGTTTCCCCGATAATTCAACCAATCGTTTTTCTCATAAACACTTCATAGCTTAGTAGATCTAAGTAACATGTTCTTGAAAGGGCTCGCTAGACTCCCATCCCAACTTAAACACACTGTAAAGATGCCTGTTGTTATTCGGAAGCAAAGTCTTTCCTCCTCTGGTCCAAAGGGTGACTTATTCAAGTACCAATCTGAATTACCAAAATTACCTGTTCCAACATTAGATGAAACTGCTGCACGTTACTTAAAGTCTGTTCAGCCATTCTTGACTGCTGAACAATACGCAGAAACTGAATCTAAGGTCAACAACTTCACCAAATCTGGTGGTGTTGGTGAGAAGTTGCAATCTCGTTTGCAAGAATACTCAACTAAACATGACAATTGGTTAGCTTCATGGTGGGACGATTATGCTTACATGAGTTACAGAGACCCGGTTGTACCATACGTCTCGTACTTTTTCTCACACAAGGATATCAACAACGCTATTGGAAAGGACCAATTGTACAAGGCCACGTTGCTTGCCCACTACACCATTGACTTTATGCTCGAGGTCCAGAATGAAACTTTGCCTGCTGAGATTATCAAGGGTAACCCATTCTGCATGAACGCATTCAGATATATGTTCAACAACTCCAGAGTACCTCATGAAGGAACTGACATCACTAAAGTCTATGAAGGAAAGGACCACAAGTACTTTGTTGTTATTCACAACAACAACTTCTATAAAGTTCCAACACACCACTCTAGTGGAGAGCGTTTGTCCAAGGCTGAAATCTTCCAACAATTACAGTTGATTAAAAACTCTAATGCCCCACGCGGTGAAGGTATTGGTGCTCTCACCTCGCTCAACAGAGACGAATATGTTGCTGCATACAATAACTTGGTTGCCACCCCAATCAACAACGATTCATTCGAAGCCATCTTCGCCTCATCCTTTGTTGTCTGCTTGGACAGCCACAACCCAATCTCCATCGAAGAGAAGTCGGCCAACTGCTGGCACGGAGATGGACAAAACAGATTCTTTGACAAGCCATTGGAATATTTTGTTGCTGCCAACGGTAACTCAGGTTTCTTGGGTGAACACTCCAAGATGGATGCCACCCCAACTGTGCAATTGAACAATGAAGTTTTGAAGAAGATTACTGAAACCAACCCTGTAGAATTCTTGAAGGAGTTGGGATCCACTCAATTCAACTTTGGTGTAGCCAAGCCAGAATTGATCCCATTCGACATTAACCCTGTTGCCCGCTCCAACATTGCCCATGCTAAAGCCAAGTTTGACGAAACCATCTCGCAACACCACGAAGAATTGTTCCAATACTACGGCTACGGTAAGGGTTTGATCAAGAAGTTCAAGGTTTCCCCAGATGCTTACGTGCAAATGATGATGCAATTGTCGTACTACAAGTTGACCGGAAAAATTAGACCAACTTACGAATCGGCTGCCACTAGAAAGTTCTTGAACGGAAGAACCGAAACTGGTAGAACTGTCTCTCCTGAATCCAAGAAGTTTGTTGAAACCTGGACCGACTTTAACGCCACTACTGAAGAAAAGGTTGCCACTTTCCAAGCTGCTTGTAAGCAACACGTAAAGTACTTGAGTGAAGCTGCAGACGGAAAGGGTGTCGACAGACACTTTTTCGGATTGAAGCAGATGCTCCAACAAGGGGAAGAGGTACCAGACGTATTTACTGACCCAATCTTCGGCTACTCCCAAACTTGGTACATCTCGTCGTCCCAAATCCCATCGGAATACTTCCAATCTTGGGGTTGGTCTCAAGTCATTGACGACGGGTTCGGCTTGGCTTACTTGATCAACAGCGACTGGTTGCACGTACACATCTCATGCAAGAAGGGTAACGGTTTGAACTCTTCTCACTTGAAGGCTTACTTGATTGAAAGTGCCAATGAGATGAAACAGGTGTTGTCCGAAGGATTGTTAGAACCAAAGGCTAAGTTGTAGATGGTCTTAGATTGATCATATCTTATTTATTTGAAATACATATTATTTGAAGAAAAGAATGTGCCCATTAAAGAAAGAGTGTAATCTCACACCTCTTTCATCATTAATCTAGAATATCTTTATTCCTTCGTCTACTCTCTATCTTGTCAATTTTTCACTTCACACTTCGTGAGCGAAATGTCTACATCTTTTTAAAATGCCGTGTATATATTTAAAACAATGGAAGTGAAGATGACTGGTGACAATTTCAAATTGAATCACCCTAGTAAGTCCTGTAATCCCACAATCTCACCAATTAAACTGAGATATTCCTGGACAAATGAGTTGAATACCCACCAGTTGCCAAAACTGTTTTGATTTTGTTCTGGTTCCTGAGTGTGCGCCAGTGCCGATTGTTGCTGGCCGGACGTTTGATTAGACGCATTTGTTTGTTGCGCATGCCGCGTATCTTGAGAGGCAGTAGCAGGCTGCGAAGTACCTTGTGTAGCCTGTGTAGACGACAAGTGCATGTTTAACTGTACCTGCTGCTGCTTCAAAAAGATGAACTTGAGGATATCGTTCAAGATGAAGTTGATAAAGTTGTTGTAGATCAAAATTGGGTACTTTGATTTGAAATGGTTTGAGAGCAAACGTTTGTCAATGAGTCGGATCAATGAGTACACTTTAGACAATTCTTTTGAGGAAAGAATTGATTCACCAGGTGCTGCAGAGCCCGATCCGGAGGATGTTGCTGTGCTTGTACTGGCTGTCTTTCGGTGTTCCTTATTTAATTGCGGCTCGACCAGAGAATGAGAGCTCATAGAGTCGGTGTCATAGTTGTTCTCGTTCAAGAAGTTGAGCAAATCCTTTTTGAAAAACTCGTCAATGATATTAATTTCTTGGTTGACAAAGTTCATGGAGATCGAGGACTTGAGCTCGTGGTTGTTTGCTGGGTCATAGTTATATCCTATTAAGGTGTAAACCAAATCGTTCAGCAAAATATCATTCTTGAACAGAAAATTTAGTTCATTTAGAGAGTTGGCGGTCAAGTTGGAGCTGAGGTTCAAGAAAAAACTGTCGTCATCTTGTCCTTCCTCCATCTTGACAGGGAACAGCGAGTCTGCTGCTAGGCCAGAAAGGTTGGGACCCAAGTTTGGCAAACCTTCGGTTTCAGGTTGGTCTTGAGCCTGTTGAGTGTGTTCCTCAGACGGACTTGTTTTGAGGAAGTTCTCAATGTCACTTGCCATGACAGAATTGCTATTGTCTTTGATAGTCAACTTTATAAAGGTAATGAGCAAATCGTTCAAGTTGATTAACTTTTTGAGCAAGATTAGAAAAATGGTAGAGTTGTTCAAGTTGAATTTGGGAGAATTGACTTTCCGCAACTCGCTGTTGAAGTTGTTGATCAAGTGCAACAAGTTGAGTCTCAAATTCTTCAAGAAGTTGATGTTTGTCAGCAGTTTAATTAACAAAAGGTACGGTAAGATCTCAATTGTTACAATAAAGTACAAGTTGAGGTCTATGTTTTCAAAGGTGTCTACCTGGGTCAATGGTTTAACCAAGTTCTCAATCAAGTTGTTGAGTAAACTAGAGTTATTGAACAAATTGTCATTATTGAAGCAAATTTGGTGGATCAAGTCGCGTTGGATGTACGGGTTGTTAGAGTATACTCGAATCCGGACGTCATTGAACCAATTTTCCTCATCGTTGAGTACTGTAAAGTTCTCATCCGTGGGGTACTTCAATAATGGCTTAATAAATGAAAGGTTAGGGGATGTTAACGGGGTGGAGTTAGTGGCACGTGGTGTGACAGAAGGTGATGTCGTTGTTGTTGCAGGGAATGTGAACGAGGTTGGTTGTGCTGAAGGAGCTCCTGTCGTCGAAGATGCGTTGGCTGGTGGTGGAATGGGCAAATTGCTCTCATTATCGTACCGCGAAGACTTAGACAGGGTCTTCTTGTGGCCCTTTTTAGGGGTTGCTGTGCCTCCCAAGGCCACAGGATTACGAGGGATCTTCTTCTCACCGTTGAATATGTCATTCAACTCAATGAGCTCGTTGTTGTCACACAAGTTTTTGATTTCCTCGTCTACAATGTTCCCATTCCATATTACTCCAAGATAGTTATACTTTGATTCTCCACGGGACCCCAATCTTTTGATCAATAAGTCGGGGTACACCAATTTGATCAACTTTCCTAACTTGGATTGTCCCAATATCAATTTCTGTTGTTCGTTCGTTGTGTTAGATGAGCTGGGGTACTTCAAGATCAACTTCTGGCATAATATATAGTACGTCTTGTAGATAGACAAACGAGGAATGGTGTAATTCTGCGGCTCTTCGTTTGTGTTGGCTGGTAAATGTATTAATATGTCAAACAAGATCTTGATTGCCAAAAATGTCCTCAACAATTCGTGGTAGTTGATATTGAGTAATTTGATTTCCTTGTTGTCTAGACTTGGGAAATACTCAATGAGCAAGTTGGGGTTTTTGAATATGTTGAGGAGTTGGTTGATAAGTTCTATGGATTGTTCGTTGTTGACGCTGTTGATGAATGTCTTGTCAATTTTTTCGTCAAAGCTGACGTGCATTGGTTTATCGTTGTTGTAGAGTAAATTATAGAAATCGTCCATGGGGACAGGTAAATTCATTTTGAACAAGATATTGAGCAAGTAGTTGTTGATGTTGGATCCGTCAACGGACATTAGGTTGAATAATAATTCGGATGCCACTGCATCATCTGAAGTAGTTGGTTGTTGTTGCTGTTGCTGTTGTTGCGGTTGCTGCTGATGCTGTTGTAGTTGTTGCGATTGCTGCTGCTGTGGCAAGTTCACCGGTGGTAGATGCTTTTTATCTTCGTTCAAGTTGAACAAGTTGAAATGCGATGAGATGGACAAGTTGTTCTTTTGATGAGTTTTGAACTTGGCTGCTGCGCCGGGTTGAGGAGCTGCAGCCGAGGTGGTCTGGTATTCTGGGATTTTAGGAAATGAGTATGACGACAGAGATGAGTAGTCAAAGTTCCCCAAGCCAGAACCCGTGTATTGACCTGTACTTGATGATGGTGGAGCCAAGGGTATGTGAGGGGCATACCCAAATGGGGCTGACGAAGATGCAATTGGGGGAAAGGTATTCAGGTTGATACCTGAAGAGGATGTGTTAGGGTATAAGTTGGATGCTGAGGGTGTCGGTGCCAATGCAGAGTTTGTTGGATCGTATACGTTGTGGAGGTGTGAGGTATAGTGGAAGAATGACGACGATGACTGAGGGGCCGTTGACGCTGGAGCGTTGTTGCTAACGGGGACCACACTGTCAGTGCTCGCATGTCTCTTTAAGGGCGAGTTGTGTTGGCTGTGGTGTTGGCTATGGTCGTCTGTGTTCTCCTTTTGAGGAAAGCTATAACTCATGTATGGATCGTTATCGTATTGTGGAGCATGTAGTATTGTAGGAGACGATTGAGCTTGAGCTCCTGGTTGCTGTTGGACCGATTGGCCCTGGGACTGTGCTGAGGAGGGGCCCACGGGTAAAGACAGCCCGGCAGGACCACCACCACCTCCTTGAACACCCAGCAGCAGCGGCTGCGTATGAGGTGTTGTCTGGTTGTGTTGCCCACGCTGGGGAGTATGCACTGGGGTTGTGTTGCCCATATGGCCTTGGCCTTGATCGTCCAGGAAGTAATACCCAATATTCAGTAACGACGACTTCTGTCGTTTGTGTGACTGGTAATGTTGCGTTCGGTTGGACATAATCGTGGTATCATCAAGACTTTTATAATGCAGTTCTATAATCAGAGAGTCACCAACTTCTCTTACTCTTTTGGTGCTGGGCTCGTTTGCGGCTCTGGGGGCGTCCACCGATAAGGAGGTTACGCGTATTTTATGTGTGTAATTAGGCACAATCTAAATCTGACCTCCCTCGATTTACTTAAATTGGAAACTTTTGATCTAGCCGAATAGGGGAAGACAGCCTGTGCCTTAAATGTCGAGTGTCTTGGGTCTGTCCTTGGCTTGAGGAGGGTGTTGCTGGCCTTTTACCTTTTGTATTTTTTAATCTCTCGAATCCTTAATATACTTATCCCTTCTTATGCTTGCTTCTCTGTGCAACCACCTTTGTATGGGGATCCAAAGTCTCGCTCCGAGATTAAAAATGTCGTCCAAAAGTAAAAAATGCGCGTGTAATACTCACAGTTTTAAAGTGTTCGTGTCGTGAATGTCGCTTCCAGCTCGTGTAATTTAACAGCCAGACGCAGCAAAACAATAAACAACCAAAAAAAAAAAATTAAAATCTTGGTTGAAACACACGAAAAAGGTTAATGGAACGCAGTTAGAACTTTGGCAATTGTAAACAGATGCTTACTTACTCTTGGTGGGAATGTCGCACAAACTACTTACTTATTGCTTGAATATTCTATATTCTTTTGACTCCTCTATTGGTAGCGAGTTGTCGTAATTGTAAAGTATTAGTGATGTGAGTGGGTGAGTGGGTGAGTGGTATGTAAGTTGTGCGCGGGGTTTGTTTGTGCCGTAATTTGTATGGTTATTGTTTTTGTTGTTGTTGTTTGTTGTGTAATGGGATCTTTTTGGTTGTAATTAATTATAATCCCAAAATGATGATGAGGAGGAGGAGGATGAATTGATGGTGGGTAATTGGTAATCAAAAAGATGTAGATTCTTTGAGGTTTGGGAATATCAAGGGTGGTAGGTTGATATTTATATACTTAAGAGCGATAACTTCTTTGATCTGAGAAGTATTAACGTCTTGAAAGTTAATGTAGAACCTCTTTTGGTTAGTGTGGATTTGGTACTTTAGTAGGGAATATCTTAAGATAAGCCTGGGAGTTTTCAACAGATGGATAAACCAAGGAAATGAACGCAATGGCTCGTTCGGTGGTATCGGTGAGAAGTGAGTTGTTTCGGTAATATACCTCGAATCCTATGGCTGAACCCTGTGGTGGCAATTCCTCGTGCTCTCGAGTACTGTTGGCAAGACAAAAAAGTCAAAAAGTCCTATACCAAAACTGGTCAACACATGCTGATTATATAAAAAGATGCCCAGCAATATACAGGCTCTCAATATTTAAAACATTAACTTCCCACTCTTCGGTCGCATTATTAGGAACAAGAATTGGCTGTAGCAACAGATTTGTGATAATAAATTCGTAAACACTCATTTAACCTATTAGGAAACGAGAACCTGATGCATTGTGTCCATGTTTCAGTCCAAAAATAGTGCAATGGTTCGAGGAATCCATTGATAGGGGTGTGTTTAATGTGATGGGTTATTGGTTGCATTCGACATGAACATTGGTCCTGTTACTCTCCATTACGTTTGGCCTCGAGTCCCTTCTCGACCTTTGGTCTACTCCATAAATGACCCTCTCTTTAAACTTTACTCCGTAATATCATACATAATGCACTCGCCTCAATCTACCTTCGCTTGCTTTTATTATACACATAAACGCCCTCTATTTTAGGATCTTCCACGGAGACAGACGCTCACCACCTTGTCTTTGCTGCCCGTACCCTTTGTTAGTCCCAACTACTCCCCCATCTGGTCTCGTCTATTTGTTGTTCTTCTTTATTTTCTTTCATTTTGACGACTAGCGTTATGATCATAATCCTAATTTGGAACTTGACTTTCCACTATTAACAAAATGTATTCCCCTTTTGTACCTACAATAGATAAGCCTTTAGAGAACGGCTACTTTTTATTAAGACGAATGATCCTAATTTCGGAGCTTATACTTTAATGAACTCTTGATGGTCTCAGCGAAGTCCTTTTTGCGTAGCTGAATATGTTTCACAGAAAAGCACATCGTGCATCGGGAATGTGATCGTTATTGTTCTCATTTTGCACTTCAATTTATGAGATGCCTAAACTTGGGGATTTAATTTTTGGGACTTGGTATTTAAACTTGTGGATCTAATCTTGGTGATCATTTTAGCTTGCTCTATCATGACGTCTTCGAGATCCCCCTCTATATAAAATTTTGTTTTCTCTCTTTTATATTTTACTTCACCTGAAATTCAATTGATAAGAAAAAGTTTTGCCCCACCATAGGCCAAATTAACCGAGAGATATGTGCTCCGTCTAACTTTAAGATTTATGTATATTTCGATACTGAAACGTTTTGTCGAACTTTTGAAACACTCAGTTTCATGGGGTTTGTGTTGTTGTTGACAATTGATACTCCATAACGTTTACTTTGTCGCTACTACAAGTACATAGAAGCAACAAGTGAAAGGCGACCTACTGCAAAAGAATAACGACAACATAATAATGATTAACGACAACATACAATACAAACTAGTTTTAAAACTCAAAGCCGAAATTGAGTGCAGATAGTGACAATGTGTAATATAATGTACATTGATGCAATTTAAAGTGACTTGATGTTGCATTTTTTTTTAATGCTTAAAGTACAGTGAACTGACAGTGCCTATCAACTTGACTTCACAAATTCTTTGCAGTTGTTAAACAACCAAGTCCTCATGGCTAGCAAATATGCACGCCTGCAAGATCCACACACACTTTCTTTCTTGTCAAGGCTGTTCAACGAGTGATCTGAAACAGAGAAGGCAAAATAAAAAAAAGTCAATGTAAACCCGTTCGGTAAGTTCCAAAACTAAAATAAACTTTATAGAACTGATTTATCGAAAGGTGGATTCTTCTATTTTGATTCTAGTTCA
The DNA here is from genome assembly GCA_030568835.1 of Kodamaea hsintzibuensis (nom. inval.). Lineage (NCBI taxonomy): Eukaryota > Fungi > Ascomycota > Pichiomycetes > Serinales > Debaryomycetaceae > Kodamaea > Kodamaea hsintzibuensis (nom. inval.). The sequence continues at coordinate 206,810 of JAJMJA010000026.1, forward strand.
ACCAAAAGAAGCTTCTGGTTTTGTTCATTATATCCTTTTTTGTCAAAAGGATCGGATCGGTTTGTTTGGTGCTTGTTGGCTTGGTTATTGCCTACATTGGTGTTTTACTACCGAGTGTTTCTTGGAGGAAAGGAAAGGGGGGTTGTGCATCACACAAAGTGTTGGGGGTATACGAATGCTTAGTTTTAGCATGAATGAGCTACCTGAGACATTCACTTAGAGCATTTACTCTGGTCTCGGGTAGCAAGCTATGAATACTGATTTTATCAAGGTATATACGACATGGATCCAAAGAATAGTCATAACATGTGGTTACCGAATGAACTTTTGAGGCTTGTTTTCTTATTGAAATGCGTGGTGTAACTGACATAAACGTGATTCTGTGTCCATTCGCTTCTTACCGAGCTGCTTGCGAATCTTATAATTAATTAATTAATTCGTTATTGTGGATTTTTGGGTGCAAAATCCAAATACACTTCTGGACCAACTGATGAATTGGATAAAATAAGGTGACATCTTTAAGATTAAAAGCTGAACCATAGGTATTCCATCGATTCCTTTAATAAATTGGACTATTTACAAATTTAAGGTTTAAAGTCGACCACAATCTTGAATTTTTTGGCCTACTTAAGAAGCCACCCAATGACCCAAGAATCGCTCCAAAAACATACACTGCGCCAATACATTTACTCCACTAAACCCAAGCAACAAGTGTAAAAGGGATTTATAATGGGGTGATACATATAGATTCTTGGAAGAGCACACGAGGCCCGTTAAAGCTTAACACAGCCTGCAGAAATCGTACCCCAATTATGTCGTTTTTTTTTTATTCTCAGTAATTATCGGGTGAGAATGGTTGCATCGACAACAGCATCCGTAACTAATAACGGGGAATTACTAATACCGGGAATACGAAGGGATATCTGGTTGACCAATCCCAAACAGTGTCTATCGTATCGTAGAGGGAAAAGATTTGTTGGTAAATGAGCGGTTAAAACGTTTAGTTAGTATGTATTGTTGGCTTGGAAAGCACATGGCTTAGGTTCAATGTCCACCCTATTGTTTGATACTTATTTTCAAACGTGGAATCAGAGTCAGAAGAGAAATTGATTGCAATATGCGTTAAGAGCAGCCTAATTACAAGCCCCCAACTTGAAAGGGGGTTAATTCCAAGAATGCACTTCAAATATAAACCCAAACATAACCTCCTAACCGTTTCGCTTGGAATTGAACCACCTAGAACATCTAATATTGATAAGATTTTTTGATTTGTGGGGTTTTGTGTACTTTTAATTTGACGCATGCACAGATGTGATCTGGCATTTTCGGGATCTCAGTACGATTGTAATCCTTCAAATTACTATTCTATGTTTATGTTTAACCTAGTACGATGTTGATGAAATGTGAAGAAGAGTCTAATATGCAGAGGATTTCGTTACATTAGAGAACTATGAACTCGAAGGTTAGAGGTGAGTTGGTTATAGTAACTTTCAAAAATGCTCAAGTAGCGGTTCGAGACATATTACAGCCAAAGATTTCACCTGATTCAATTTACCACACCTATAGATCGATGCTACGCATCAACAATCCAGTCGTATTTTACGCAGGAACTAGTAGAAAAGAATAACAATAAAGCAGATTAAACAATTACATTTCTTACTATAAAGAACTAAGAACACCACAATCTGAAAACAGGATCAAAAATTACATATGATTATACTCTGAGGTAACTTTAAGCAGAATTAGGTTAAAAATATGCCAATAAAACCCGCACAAGAACATATCTCTCAACCAGAAACTTTTGACGTGGGAAGTCTCAACGTGGCAACTAACGCTGACCATTTCCTACCTGGGGTCTTAGTCCGTTGCACACAATTTTTTATCTCCGCTAGTCGGTTATTATAGTCAAAAGTAGCTATCTTCTTGAACATCCTGACTCATCACCCGTTTATATGTTGAGCTTTTTCGTAGATTCTTTGAACCAAATATCGCAAAAGTGCACCTACTCAACATTAGATCGAAGTTGTTTTGCATTCCCGCTTCTATGAGCTTCTGCTACAATGGAAGTACTATGTTATGTGGGAATCTCTGCTATGAAGAAGACTAGTTAGAAGACCAGTTTTGGGAAGGGAACTTGTCAACTGTGATTGGGTCTTCCATAAAAAGTTCGCTCTATATAATGCCAGTACTGACTTCGAGCTGTTAATCTTACTATAATATGACCAGATACTATACGAACCTGGATTGGCTAGCTATATAGTCGTCTGTCTCCCAGGGTTGCATCCAAGGAACGACAACAACAATTGAAGCAACAAGAAATAGCATCAATAGGGAACTTATTTTCTGATTATGGTTGGTTAAGTCTGGATAATGAAACACTTGAAACACAGTCTGCAAAAACAAACACTGTCGAAACTTATCAGAGTCATTTCCAATTGATCTCACTCCCAAGGTTGAGCAATTCTCAACTTAAAAACAAAGTTGGTTGCAAAACAAGTTTTCCTTTTGGTTCTTTTAGGACAGAATAGAGATTAATTCTCATCACCAGGTAACGGTAAATATTGTAAATGTGATCTTAAGGTTAAAAAAGAATACTAATGAGCAACTAAAGTATAGATGAGGTAACATTAGCCAGTAACCACACAATAAACTCCAAAAGCTAAAATTTGTATTTTTAATTCTTTCAAATGTTAGCAGGAAAGTCGAACATTACGCAGGAATATCAAATCTATTTGGTAATCCACCATAACAGGTGATTAAATGACTATTGGTAGAATTATAGTGACAACTATAGAGACAACCATAATGTTTATTTGAGTATCCGACTGATACCATTAAGAAGGTCACTGTATACTGCTGCCAGCTGCCAAAGTAACTTTACGCGACCATCCTACACCCCACCCCTTAGAACAAATTAAATTCTTGACGTCCTTTGGAACAATGTATTCCAAGCATGTAGATTGAACTAAATAATTCCTTAGCTTCGTCCTTCCATCCCTTGCTCCATTGTGATTCCAGACACTTCATTAACAATAACCGATCACGGATGAAACTATTGCCAGTTATTGGTGATTCTGCTTGCTGCAAAATTAATGAAACCATTGTTTCACCAATTTACAGCATGCCTGGTTAAATCCAATTAGTAGACACGTTGACCCAGTCACTGTTAGCTGTCACTTATCTCAGGTATTTAAACAGGTAGATTATTCCCTATTGTTATGTTTTATTCTCTAAGGTACTAAATACCACTCACTCGTATTTATATTCGAAATACAAGTTTCAATTATATTTGCTCAAGCTTCTTATA